>CM077646.1:49675214-49975214 GCA_039707465.1 Rhabdophis nuchalis
AGTGCACCTCAAGGGAAGCCCCATTTTTGAATGGTTAATGCTAAAAGATCTTTTTTTTAAAAAAAATCTCTCAGTCTGATCTGATCTGTCTGTTCCCACATAAATGTGCCCTAAGGTTATTATTTGTGTAATTAGTAGGGCTGTCAACCGATTAAAAGATTTTTAGTTGATTAATCACCTGGTGCTTCTGAATCTGATTAATCAATTACATTTAAATAAATTTCAATAATGAGAAATCTCAGTGGGTATGCTTTTTCAGGATACTGAAGAAAATGTAAGATTTGATTTGGAAAGCTTCCCTTCACTGTTAAGAAAGAAAGTTGTGAAAACTTTACAATCCTAATTATTAGAAAAATATAGCTGAATATTAGCAACATTTTAGTGACAAAATATGGAATACTTAGAAAGTATCAAGGAGAAGGCCTACTCACGGATGTGAGCCTCTCCTAAAGTGACCGTTACAGTTGCTTGGAATCTTTCAAGCTTATCTGTAACTCCTGATGTGACTAAGCAAGAAAAGTTCTTAGCATCTTTTAAATGTGTTTAGGTGGATCCTTTCACTTTAGTGGCACTACACTACACTACACTTTAGTGGCGGTACACATAGAGGTCAATTGAAAACCATTGGCAGCTTAGCAATATATGGACTTCAATTCTCTGAATTTCCCTAGCTAGCATGGGGAATTCTAGGAGTCTAGAAGTCCGCACATCTACAAGTTGCCACGGTTGAGAAGCACTAGCATAGAATGTTGCTATGCTGCCATTTTGAGGACAGGGGGTACAGAGGAGGCATTCACTGGTCATCACTTACTGTGTCATTATGCCTGTAATGGCCTCGAAACCTGTTATAAATCAAAAAGCATTATCTGCCCCTGTTGACCCAACTACAGTTGTCAACTAGAGTAGGGTTCCCCAGGGGCACCGACCCATGACATGCCAAAAATCAGTCTGTACAAATAAGCGAAGCCCATCCATGGGATGCAGGCAGCACAAAAGACAACACCCCCCTCTGGTCCTCAGAAAAACCTTTTTCTATGGTCCGGTCCCTGATGCCCTAAAGGTTGGCGGACGCTAGACTAGAGTTGATTCTAGATTCTGTAGAATAGACTACAGGCACCTTTGCCTGTTAATTTATCACCTTCTCAGCCTTCTTCAATATTTAGGCAACTGTCTCTAGGTTGACGTGCTAAGAAAGCCCAATTTTTAAAAAGTAATATATCCCCTTTAAAATATTAAACATATTATATTGTGACATAATATTTGGAATAAATTTGAAGTCCTGAGTTTATGAACAGGGAAAATTTGTAGTGACAAATTCAAGGAAGCCTTTAAACCATCTTTGCGCCTAATTTACCAGGACATTGTGCGATAGTTTCTTCTGTGTTGTTCCCTTTCGTTAGCTCCTAAAACACGGTCTTACCATTTGAATCGTGCTGTCTTTGAAGTCTAAATTATTCCAAATTTGTAGTAGTCATTTGCAGGAATTTTTTGGTGCAAACTGTCCCACCTGTAAATTAGCTTGTGTTGAATTTAAGTACAAATACAAATCATTTCTCTTTATGCCTTCCCTCTGTTTTTCTTAGCATTGAAGATTATCCTGAAAGCTCTTAACAGCAGAGCATTATGTTCTGTCTAAGATAACGTTTGCTTTTTAACTAAGTCCAAATACGGTAGTCCTTGGATCACCAATATAGTCCCTGTGGGTTCCAGTGGACTTGCCAACACTTCCCATGATATTCGTCTAATTCTTCTAATTAAATCAGTTAAATAGAAATGAGTATGCTACAAAGTAAAGTAGCAATCTCCAGCATAATGTCTATTTCCAAGAAAATATCAGAGCTCAATGAATTGGAAATAGTATTTCTTGCTCATTGGGTGGAGGGGCAAAGTTGAACTGGGATGCTAGAGAAAACTTTGGGAGTGAGCTGGAAAGCATCAGCTTGCTTTTTTGGCAAGTTGGATGTTTTCTGATTTTCTCTTATGGCCCTTTGGTGAAAATGTTCATACTATCCTTGATGAATACCACATATCCTACTGATGTAAAATATTTGGGGAACCCATCATACTGTAAGAACTCCCTAACCCAGGGGTGTCAAACTCAATCCCATCGCAGGCCGTATCAGGATTTTGTTTGTCATTGGGGGGCTGGCGTGGGCGTGGCCTGGTCATCACGGCCACCTGGATGGGCTGGGCAGCACGGGACAGTCCCTTGCCGTCTCCGGGATGGCCCCATGAGACAATTCTGGGCCTATCATGGGCCGGATCTGGCCCTCCGGCCATGTGTTTCACACCCCTGCCCTAACCGAACTCATCTCAATGCCCCAGGGGGCATTAAAGAAAATATATGTAAACCCTTCCTTTGCTGGACACCAGATAGCCTCAGAACAAAAGAAAACAAAAAACAACCCTCCAACCCCAACCTCAAAGATGAATGATGTAATCTGGAATTGATGTCAATCCATAGCAGTCATTCCAAATTATCTACTGAAAATTATTTAAGTGTCACTAAAGATGCTTTGTCTGAGAAATCACTTCAATGTCTGCCAATATGTTGATAGTCTCACCAGGAAATATCCCATTACATGCCAAGGAATGAATGCTGTGCTTATCTAGCATAGCATAGATATATTTTAATCTGCTGAAAGATTGAAGGATGAATTACATCTTTTTTTAAAGAATTCTTCTACAAGTGTTTTTGCAGCTCCTTATCCACAATAATCAAGTTGCCTCTTAACCTTCTTTTGTCAGCTTGATTTCAAATAATTAAATCTATTAGATGCATTCATTTTTCTGGAAGCTGTCACATAGGGTGCTTTTTAAAAAAAACCTTTCCTACTAAATCTAATCCTGATTAGTATTAAAGAAAATTGCATGCACTTGTGGCAAATAGTAATTAAAGACTTTTCAGTGAGCTGTCCTACCCTTTTAGAGGTGATGAATGCTGAGACTGATTTGAGGAATGAGAAATATGACAGAGGGCCTTATCACTCTTCATCTCCATCTTCTATATTCAAAGGAACATCTGCAACAATTGACACAGTGGCAGAAGAAAGCATGCATGAATGTTGATGTGAAGTTGAAGTGTTGGCTCTACTTCAAAATCAGATAAACTGGCTTTTTTTGGATAATTAATAAGGATAGTTTTCCAGAACTCATTAACCTTATCATAGGTTTATCACACTACAACAAGCTTTACCTGACACTCAAAGATTTTCACTAGATAAGCATGCTTTAAGAATCAATTCACTTTTGCTTTATCTGTAAAATTGTATTCTCTTTTCTAGTTAATTTTTACTTATTTCATCTTATTAATTTATTAAGAAATCCAAGTTCCAAGAGATTGCATGTAGTGGGGTTGCCAAACTCGATTTCATTGAATATGGGTTGTGTTTGACCTCGGGGGGCCATGGTGGGCATGGCCAAGGTGGGCATGGCCAGCTCAACAACACTTGTGTCAGGGGTGCCTATGGTGGCCTGAGCACTCTGTCAGCGAAAATTGACTGGTCCTTTGCTGTTTCCAGGGCGGCCCGGCAGACCAGATCTAAGAACCCATGGGTCGAATACAGTCCCCAGGCCTGACACCCCTGGTATATAGTATACATCAGTCCTCATGGCAAAATAAGCCATAATATAATTTCAATTTCAATCTACTGGTTCCTCTTGATGTTTGGCAGGGTCAACAAACTGTGGAAGCCTCCAACATGGTTTGCTTAATGTGAGTCAGGATTTCTATGGCTTAGTCTAAAAGGGAAAACCAAGCTGTGTCTTCTTTCTGTGGGTTGTTTTGAGAGGAACAATGCACAATCCCCAATTTGAAGAAAATTTGAAGAAATGATGCTTTATTCGTCCAGGCAGCATAATCTATGCAGGTTGTATTAGCATGAAAAACAGCTAAAGTTCCTTAGTGAAACAAATTCTCTTCTGAATTCCTATGAAGGAATATATTGTTGATGTGGCCTTGGGAAAGGGAAAGAAAACAACGAGCCATTAAGGGAACACAAAAGGCATCATAACCTTAAGAAGGTGTAATGGTATCTCAGAAAGACCTTGAAAAACAAGGAAAAGAGGTGCTGTCTAAGGAATAGCCAGATGAGACAGCATGCAGCCCACAGCTGTATAATGGATGGAGAAAGAAGCTCATAAAGGACCCTCCTTAACTCCTCCACCCAGCTCCCATGGGTGCACAGTAGCCTTGGTTGAGCTGCCATCTGTTGTGCTAATGCAGGTTCAGACAAATTATACTCCAGCTATTGTGTTAGTAGTATTGTGGCATTCTGCTAAACTGTGCATCTACTTGCTGCTCCTGTTGCAACCTTCTAGCAGCCAGATGCTAGAAGTTCCTAGAGGATTGGAGGCTGTTCCTGAAATTACTCTTTTTGGAAGAGTGTATGAACTTGCAAAATTAATGTCAGCCTTTCCAGATAAACCAGACAGGAAATATAGTTGAGCTACTTCTCCTTTATGGTAAGGCTACATTAATAGAATCTTTCAAGTCTAAAAGTAGAAATCTCCCACTGTCTCCTTTACCATCTGAGACATTAGGGACAGTCTTTCCTGAGCCTCTTTCTCCATCCATTATGAAGCTGTGGGCTATGGCCTCCGTATGTATGTATGTATGTATGTATGTATGTATGTATGTATGTATGTATGTATGTATGTATGTATGTAAAGGAGTCCCTGTGGATTTTACTCTGCTAGTCATTGCCGATGGTGCTCATCTCCCTTTCAAGGTCATTAAGCCAGCATGGTCCAAAGTTATTTCCACAGTCATGTGGCTAGCATGATGTCAGAGAGTGCTGTTACTCTCCCACCATAGTGGTACCTATTTATGTATTCATATTGCAGGCTTTCAAACTGCTAAGTTGGCAGGAGTTGGGATGAAGATGGAAGCTCACCCCATCGCATGACGCTCAGCTCTCGAACCTGGGCTGCCAGCTTTCCAGCCAAAAAGTCTAGCATCTTAACCGCTGAGCCACTGCGCCACCACATATATATGTATAAGTAGATATAGTTATATGTGCATATATAGTTGTAGGGAAGAACAGCAGAAACCTGAAAGCCTGTCAATAGAGAGAGAGAGAGAGAGAGAGAGAGAGAGAGAGAGAGAGAGAGAGAGAGAGAGAGAGAGAGGGAGGGAGGGAGAGAGAGAGAGAGAGAGAGAGAGAGAGAGAATTTTGACAGGCTTTCAGGTTTCTGTTATTCTTCCCTACAACAATAGGTACCATTCCTGGAATCATCCGATTCTTCATCCCTTTTGCTTTTCATTTAAGGTATCCAACTTGCAACGTAATGTTTTGCTGAGTGAGAATTATAGGTTTCATTTATAATGAGATGATGATCAAATGATTAAAATGCACAGCAGGTATAGCATAAAATATACTAGGGCAATGATGCTTGCAAGAGCATGAAGTTACAATGAACAGGATATACCAACTGCATAAGATGGCTAGTTAGATTACTTGGCACATCCTATAACAGGGAGAAGCAAGCAACTTTCCTTTTAAAGCTTTCCATCATTTTCATGCCTCGGTTTACTGCCCTCAACTTCATCAAAGCGTATGCTTTCTCAAAAAAGGCCTGTCCTTTTTTATTAGTTAATCTCTGATATCTACGTGGTCCAAAATTTCTGCTCAGCCCCTAATTCTCTTATTAAGTCTTTGGTTTAATCCACTGAATTTAGCTTCTATAAGAGACAAGGGCTCTATTTATTTCTGACTTATCTTGTTTTTCCTTCCTTTGATTTCTGATCAGCCATCCTAATGGAAACTCTAGTTAAAGGCTTCTGGGGCTGAGGTTTGTCCTTGTTAATCAGTCTCAGGGAGGGAAATGAATCCCTCCAAATATTTGGGTTACAGTTCAGCTACTTGTTAGCCATGTTGGCTAGGACTGATGGAAGTTGAAAGCATCTGGGAAACATTAGATTGCCTATTGCTGGTATAGGCAATGTGTGTAACGGGTAGTCCTTTCTTAGCAACCAAATTGAGGCTGGCAACTCTATTGCTACATGCCATGCTTGCTAAGTGGAAAAACCACATGACTGTGACAGGCTTATAATTCCATTTGGTCATTAAGCGATTTATCGTGGAGATTCAGCAAGACATTATGTGACTGTGAGTATTTTACTTCCACCTCCTCCATTACCTCTGCTTGTCCAAAGCTGGTTGTGGAACACCCAAATGATGGAATTCACATGACCCTGGGATGGTGTAACAGTCCCTAAATGCACACCGGTTGTGGAGTTGCAACAGTTGTAAATGCAAGTCGTGTCTGACCCATCGCGACCCCATGGACAAAGTTGCTCCAGGCCTTCCTGTCCTTTTTGTTGTTTTTACAATATCATAATTTTGAATGGCAGCTAAACAAGACATTTGGTAAGTTAGGATTATCTAACACAGGACTGTCAAACTCCCGGCCTGCAGGCCAGATGCGTCACACGCTGGCCATGCCCACGCCCGGTTTAGCGAAGGGGTGGAAAGTCCTGATACATCACGTGACGCCGCCATCACAATGTGAGTTTGACACCCCTGATCTAACATAAGAGCACTTTAATCGCCAGAATATCCAGTGGGAAGGTTTGTTGAGATTCATATTCTAACAATATCTGATGGACCACTCTATGCCCATGCCTATTATACATTAATGATGCTGTCATTGGTAATGCATTCCCTCTGATCCTAGCAATTATGACACTAGTGAACTGAGCTCAAAAAGCACCTTTTGATTTATCTCCAAAACAGCATATGCGCCATGAAAAAGCGGTTCCAGAAGAATTTTGTCGTGTGGCATGAAGGTCTTCTGTTCAACCTGTCAGTGGATTAGCCTAGGAAATTCTTTGTTTCCCTGCCAACTGTAATAATGCCTCTCTGGCATCTATACAGGACTCACAGTTTGGCAGCTTCCTGTTAAATTATGTCCCTTTTATCACAGCTTTCCTTGTGATGTACTGTAGATATGGATCCTCGCCGTTACCAAAACAGGTAGGTATTCACTTTAATTCAACTGCAGGGGTTTCATAAGATATTTATCCTAGGCTTGCCGTGTAGAATAGGTCCAGTGAAAGATGTAGATAGTTAATGGTTTAATAAGGGTGAAACAGATGTACAAATCGTAAGAAAAGACAAGAAAATGGATTGCTTATTCAGTTGAGGAACAGGGAATCGGGATGGCTGCTGAATTCTGCATAGCATCCTGCAATCAAAATATTTTGCTTAATTGTGTACTGCCTTAATTGTACTTAGTGGAATTTCTTCATGTTTCCAGTAATTTGTTTCACATTTCTTCATGAAGTTTCCTCGCCTCTTTGAAATAAATCTCCGTAAATCTTGTGATATTGTTTACATGTTATCACATATTAATATGAAATGATTTTTTTAAATTGTTAATCGTAATGCTTTAAACCTTGATTAGATTAAATTGAAAAGTAAATATGCATCTTGTAAGTCAGGTAACTTGTAGAAAGAAGGAATCTTCTTAGCATTCTGAGGTATCAAAAGTTAACTTTTGGAATTAAGATTCTTGTGAATTGGGTTAAATTTGGAGAAATAATTCAGCATTTGCTTCTAAATGCTGAATTAATTCTTTTTATGAATTACTGAAAGTTATCCTGAATCTAGTAATGCGTGGACCTTGCGCAAAGTATGCTTCATTTTCATGTAAGCATTTTATATTGAGTTATAGAGTATTATAAAATACAAAATATAAAAGTAAATAGAAGAGCAGTGGGGGGGGGGGGGGGAGAGAGAGAAGTGAGGAAAGATAGGGAAAAGAAAAAGAAGCATTGACTTCCAACTCTCCCTGTTACAGTAAAATAAGGCATTAACACCAAATCATAACTTTTTGCTTTTCCATAATACTATAAACAAGCCATTTCTATAAAGATCTATCAATCTAATCTGTAATATCCAAAGTCAGAGTTTCATTCTTTTCCACATCAAGCAGAAAGTTCAGAAGCGGTTTCCATGTGGAAACAAAAGTACGTATGTTTTTTTCTTCAATCAAAGTAGTCAGTTTTGCCCTTTCAGCCATCTCCATCAACATCTGCAACCATTTGTCCATAGTACGAATCAAAGAGTTCTCCCATTTTTGTGTGTCTTGCTGCTGTCAACATAGTTCCAATTTTTTTCTCCAGTTCTTTTTCCATTAGGCCCAAAAGGAAAAGTTTTGGTTTTATTTTTATCTCCATTTTCAAATTTTTCTATATTCAAATATGAATCATATGCCTTTTTTTAAATGCTTAATTTTCCAGAAGTGGAATTGATGGGGATCCAGTCATAAGCCCATAAATGGATATCTGACATGGCGATAGTTTTCAGAATACACCGACCCATTTTTCCAACCTAACACAATCTCCAATCTCCATTACGCATGGCCTCTTTGCTGAGCCATGGAAACTGACAAATACGATTTCCACGCAGGGTTACTGGAAAGAAGGTTCAGCATTTCTTCTGTAGCAGTTTTTCCTTCCATTTAAACAGATTATGGTGTGAAAGATGGAATGTAAGATCAGAGTTGGCAGGAAGCTGTGATTTGAATAGGACCTTCAATTTACTTGACAAGAGTAATGTTCTTATGAAAGGAGATGGGCCTGTGGTTGAGATGATGGGGAGGAGGAAAGCCTTTAAGGAGTGATAGGCATTTTAGACAGGGGATAAATCAATGTGCAAAAGTAGGTGTGACATACCTTTTTTTTTAATAGAGGTACCTCGAGCTGCATCTTGTACTTGACATGCTGGTAAGGCAGTGTGTTTTCTCTTAGTTCATTCTTATTCAAGAAAAAAAATCTATATGAATAGAGTGAGGATAAAAAAGATAGTCACAATTCGACTTGTTAGGGAGGGGCTCATATTTCATATGCGGGTAGGGCTGCTTTACAATTTATCTGTATTGTACCATTCTCATTGAGAAGCAAAGCCCATAGAATTCAAATAAAATTATAAATCAAAGGTGCTTTGATTTTTCAGATAGTTGCTTTTAAAATACAAATTGCAGAGGTTTTACATAATCAAGTGTCAGGGTTCCAAATAACATCCGAAAGTAAATCAGAGTCAAGGCAAAAGATTGCTAAAAGTTCCAATTTATTATGAGAGCCATGTTGGCACATGGCTGAAAGCTTTCTGGTTTTCCCACCCAGCTGAAAGTTCAAAATCTTGCCCCCGCACCCACAAGTCCATCACATGGTCCAATCTTCCACTGTCATGCTGGCAGTTCTACCCATCCAGTTCCACCCAGGTGCAAAGACAAAGGATGACCTTGGCTTTCTAGAAAGAATGTTGTTATGGCTACATATCATCCAACTCTGTATAATATAAAAGTTAACTTTTTATCCTTGTAGAGAAATACAGGATAGTTTAATAGTTGTTTTTTTCCAAAAATAAACTTTAAAGACAATAGCCATAGGCAGATCACTGCAATTATGCATAATGATGATCCTGAATAGCATAAAACACTAAACCATTCTTTATTTATTAGACAATCTGTGAACACTTATCTCAACAAGTGACTCTGGGCTGTGTATATCATAGAACATAAAAACAATTTCATTATATTTAAAATATGGTACCAATTGTAATATTTACTCAGAAATGATTAGGAAACACAAACATCCTATTTTCCCCACAACAATAACCACCCTGTGAGGTGGGTTGAGAAAGAATGACCAGCCCAGTCACCCAGCTGGCTTTTGTGGTTAACATGGAATTTGAACTCATGCTTTCTAGCCTGCTGTCTAAAACACTAGACCAGATTGGCTTTTGAGTTAGTTGTAAAAATAATAAAGACAGAATGCGAACAAATAAATATTAGTCAGTCTTTTCAGATATACCAGGCAGGAAACACAACCAGATAACTTAATTCTACTATATTATAAAGGTACATTAAAGGAACCTTTTAAATCTGAGAGTACAATTCTACCTCCATTTTCTTTGCCACCTGAACAACTAGGGAGAGTCTTCCCCACATACCAAATTTCACTTTTCTATTGAATAATTCTCTGCCGTATGATGGAACCTAAGTTCTGTGGATAGAAGCTGTTGTTTAATTAGATGGGGTGTGGAGGTAAGACAATTGGGGTCTGTATATGGATTTAGTAGGAGAAAAATGTTGTTAGCTGCGAAGTCGTGTCTGATCCATCGCAACCCCATGGGCAATGTTCCTCCAGGCTTACCTGTCCTCTGCCATCCTCTGGAGTCCATTTAAGCTCACACCTACTGCTTCAGTGACTCCATCCAGCCACCTCACTCTCTGTTGTCCCATTCTTCTTTTGCCCTCAATCGTTCCCATCATTAGGCTCTTCTCCAGTGAGCCCTTCCTTTTTATTAGATGGTCAAAGTATTTGAGTTTCATCTTCAGGGTCTGGCCTTCTAAAGAGCAGTCATGGTTGATCCTCTCTAGGACTGATCAGTTTGATCACCTTGCAGTCCAAGGGACTCGCAGGAGTCTTCTCCAGCACCATAGTTCAAAGGCCTCAATTCTTTGGCGCTCATCCTTCCTTATGGTCCAATTTTCACAGCCATACATTGCAACTGGGAAAACCATAGCCTTGACTATATACACTTTTGTTGGCAGGGTGATGTCTCTGCTTTTTAGTATGCTGTCTAAATTTGCCATAGTTTTCCTAGGACAAGAATATAAACCTCCATTTCAAAAGACTTGATACCGAATAAGCAGAAACCATTCTGGCTAGTTCACAGTTAATTAACCTGAGTTATATGTCGATATATAATCGTTTTATATCTATTGCAAGTATGAGGGGAAATGTTTATTGCATTGACTGTGAAATCTACTCCATTCCAAAGATCAATGCCACTCTGCATATTTATTCAGTGCCTGATTTATAAATCAGAGATGTATAAAAGATGTAATGTATACCAATCATAATATTGTACTCTACACTGAAGAGGGAATTATTTAGCTATTGTTTAACATAATATGAAATACTAGATGCTCAATGGATAAAAATAAAATTGAACCATGCAGATAAAAGATCACATGTGTTTATCTAAATATTGTTATATCAGAAGTGCATGACTCTCATAGTGCTATCAAATGTAAAAAAAAAAAAAAAAGCAGGGGGGCGGGGTAAGGAAATGCTATTTTTCTTCTTTTTATAGCTTTTTGCTCATTTGTTCCCTCTGTGTTTTTTTTAAACGAGAAATGATAAAGAAAAACTTATTAAAAAGGATGGCTTGGCAACAAAATAACTGTTATGACTATAACCCAGGAAACAATAAAAAGTAATTACAGACAGTCTTCAAATTATGACCACAATTGAACCACAAAATTCTACAGCTAAGCGACACAATTGTTAAGTGAGTTTTGCTCCATTTTATGCCCTTTCTTACCACAATTCTCAAGGGAATCGCCTCAGTTAAGTTAGCAACACAGTTGTTAAGTGAATCTGGCTCCCCCATTTACCTTGCTTGTCAGAAGATCACAAAACGGGATCTTATGATCCCATAAACACAAGTCAGTTGCCAAGCATCTAAATTTTGACCACAGGGATGCTGCAACAGTCATAAGTGCAAGACATACTGTAGTCATAAGTCACTTTTTTCAGTGTTGTTGTAATTTCAAACGGCCACTAACAAATGGTTGTAAGTTGAGGACCACTGGCTCTTGTTCCTTTGCTGTTATGGGGTAAGCATTTTTTTAGATTCTATTTAAAATACTTCTGATAGCTAACTCAAAAAGAACCATCACTTGTAAATGGTCCCAGAAGGAGTAAAAATAACTTGTTTTACTTTATAAAATAAGATATTCTGTAAAGTTCTGCATTAAAGCAGCATGCCCCACTCTTGGGAAGGAATAGATGGAGAGAGATCCTGCTCAATCATTTTCTCACTATTTTTAAATCTATAAGTCTTTCCTTCACCCACCCACCCACCCCTAATGCCATGGTCATCAAGTGAAGCAATGATTTGCTGCGGGCATGATTTTGGCAAAATCTGGAAATAAATGCTGGTTTTCTGCAAAATCGTCATAAAACATGGTCACATGACTACAGCCACATTTGTGCCATTGAAAAGGCAGGAAATATGGGGAAGCTGCTGAGCACCCAAAGTTCAATCGCACAATGGCTGTCAGCACTTCAAACCCAGGTTGTAAGTCCCTTTTTTCGGGTCAGTCATAACTTTGAACAGTTACTGAGCAACTGGTTGTAAATTGAGGGCTACATGGTTGTGAAATAGTCTATAACAATGACGGTGAACCTTTTTGGCACCGAGTGCCCAAACTGGAATGCGTGTGCATGGGTGTGCATGTGCATGCACGGGAGGGCCGGAAACCCAAAGACCAGCTGACTGGCACACGCATGCCTCTCTTTTTTTTGTCCTTTTTGGACTGTTTCAAGCCATTTTTGGGCTGTTTTCAGGCCATTTTGGGATGTTTTGGGAGTGTTTTTTGGGTCAAAAATGATCTGAGAAATGGCTCAAAACCAGCCCCCCAAACTGCCTGAAACAGTACGAAAATGGCCCAAAATACATCCTGGAAATGGCCTGGAAAGTAGCTTGAAAAACAGCCTGTTTTCTGGCCATTTTCAGGCCATTTCTCAGCGCTCTGGTGACTGCAAGGACCAGCTGGCAACGGCACACGTGCCCATAGAGAGGGCTCTACATGCAACGTCTGGCATGCGTGCCGTAGGTTCGCCATCACGGGTCTATAACATAATGTAGCAGTGTTGTGCTGTGCTGGCTGAGATTCTCTTGAAGGGCATATCAAAAGTTTCGATGATGCTTACATTCAATTGTGTGTGTGTGTGTGTGTGTGTGTGTGTGTGTGTATCCTTTATTTATCTCATCCCTTGACTGCAAAGAACATTTTCTTCCATTCACCAGGTTTGCTGAAGTAGGCAGCAAGATTAGCCATTCCTCCTGCGTTGTGTAGATGCAATAACTTTCCATCAGAAATGTTTTCTCCCTTGCTTGGCTGCTGTGCCACAGTTATTTAAGCTCTCCAGGCGCCATTCTACATATTGCAGGTGGATTTCCAGCCTGGAGACACATAACAGAAGCACAGCTGGCAAATGTTTATCTGTGGGCATATATTGTGCTATGTCATCTTTCCCCCCTGATTTTTACTCATGTGCCTTCAATCCTAAAAAAAAAAATGATTTAAACTGTTGGATTGCAAAGTCAAATAGAATTTAGTCACCTGGCCCCATACCTGCTAAATGAACGTTTGTGAATCTCCTCGGAGTTAAAAGGGCTCCTTCAATATATATTAATGAAACAATTCTGAAAGAAGCTGCTGTGTATCTCCACAGGGCAGCCTTCAGGCTAAGAAAAAAAAGTCTTCAACAATAAAGGGATTTGCAAAGGGAGTTGTTTGGGATTATGACCTAGTAGGAGTGAAAGTTTACTATTAGAGAATCATAGAATTGGTTGTGATCAGTGTTTAATGTTCCATTGCAGTTTTAAGTCGCGTACTATCAGTTGGCCAAACTATAATTTTGATGTGGCCTTCAAAAGTCAAGTAGACACCTTGCTTTCACTGTTGCTTAAAAAATGAGGAAGAAGGGCCTATTTTCTCTGGGTTGCCAGAGATCCCCAGAGAAACAGGTACTGCTGATTTTGTGGGAGCCATAATTTTCTAGGCCACAATTTCAAGAAGCAACATTTTCCTAACTTCAAGGCTCAGAAGTTGGTAAAAGCATGGGAAGCAGTTCCTACCGGTTCGGACCAGTTCAGCCAAACCGGTAGTGGTTTGGCGGCCTGGGTCGCTGGAACTGTCAACAACCCAGGCCTGCTACACCCCCGAACTACGACACCACCATCTTGATTTTCGGTTGCACAAATTTATTTATTTTTTAAAAAATTGCGCATGCGCAGACCTATTTATGTGCAAATGTGCACGCATACGGAGCAAATTTTTTGTGTGCATCGAACCAGCAGTAAGGCCGACAGCAACCCACCGCTGATGGAAAGATAGAGATACCAGAATTAAACTAAAGATCGAATGGCACCTTCTTGTTGACATAAGCTAGTCAATTCCACATGTTGGCTGTGGAATTCTAGAAGTCCACAAATCTTAAAATTGCCAAGTTTGGAGAGCCCTGGCCTACAGTGACAACACTTTTCAAGCCATCCCTCTCATTTCTAGCCCTGCCCTCTCACATATTGGTGTTCAAAGGTTGCCGCCATTTCTTGAATGCCCCTAGGATGCTAGTGCTAGGCTGGATTTAAGAGTTAATGTCTCCCAAGGGGGAAAATACACATGACTATATATAAGAACAAATCCATTTAGTGGTGTTTGAGAGCAAAGTTAGCGGCAGAAACAGTGGCAAGTAAGCAAGGGGTAAGTGTTAGACCTAAGTATTATTCAGCTGATAACAATTATCTCTGTGCCAGGTGGGATATTCACATTCACATTCTTTTGTGCAAGTGGCACTTAGGTCAGGGGGAAAAATGGTGTTTAAATATTTTCACAGTTGCCTACTGTTTTATCTTGAACAAGTTAATTACTGCCTGACACCATACAAAAGGTGCTGCATAATAGCAGCTTTGCCTAATTGTGATAGAATATTTTGCATTACTTGTAGAGCTCTGAAGACCACAGTGTGCATGTCACAAACATTACTCATGCACCCCCTTTCAGACACGGAAGCCTTTTCTCATTCATTTTCCTTCCATATCCATTCGCCCTGACCACAGATCTGTGGAAATTACCTATATTCCTCCACATAATTGTTGTCTTTGCTTCTTCTGTTCCAAGTTTAGCTTTCGTGCTGAACTTAAGGTCTACAAATAACAATGGGTACGCTTTCCGTAACTTAATTACCCTGTCTTTTAAATCTTCCTGATTTCTGGAAAAAGAAACCCAGTTGCAATTGGGACTAGAGGTCTGAGTAGGCTGTGGGTTCTCTCCTGCCTCCCAATAGGCAGAATATGCCAAAAATAGACTGAAAATATACACTGAGAATTTATATTACAGGTAATCCTTGACTTACGCCTGTAACAGAGCCTGCCCATTGTCATTGTAAGTCATAAGAGTCATAAGGAAAGTCACCATGTGACCTATCTTTACAACTTTTTTTTTTTGCAATGGTCATTAAGCAACTGCCACCATGATAAAGTGACCTCCACGGTCGTAAAGCGAATCCATTCTTCAGTATCGGCTATTCTTGTGAAAAATCACATGTAAATGTCTGTTTTTTGGCAAAAACATTATAAAACACATTCACGTGACACTGAGATACCACAAATGGTCATAAATATAGACCAGTAGCTGAGCACAAAATATGAACATGTGACCATTGGGCCTGATAAAGGTCATAAGTACCTCAGAAGTCCTATGTATTTCAGAAGAGGGTCATAAGTACCCCAGAAGTAATAAATACTTCAGAAGATGGTCATAATTAATAAATACTTAAGAAGTACCCCAGAAATATTACGTACTTCAGAAGAGGGTCATAGGTACCCCAGAAGTAATAAATACTTCAGAAGAGGGCCATAAGTGCCTTTTGGGGGAAGATCCATGGTAATGGCTATGGATTCTATCCTTTTTATTCTGTGTGTAAAGTGGGGAGAGTTTGGGTTGCTTTGAAATGGATGGCCCAATTTTGTGCTGAAATTTGAATTTTTAAATCATGAGCTAAATTGTTTGAGCTTGGTTAGACAAAAGTAAAAGTAAAAGAAGGAATGTTCAAAATAGCATGCGTATTCCTATTTGAAGTGCTATGCTGTTAAACTGAAACTTTCTAACATCGCCTATATGTGCACCCACAGAGATTAAGTTGCTTTTGATTTTCCTTTAGCGATGCAAATTCATCTATCCAACTGGCACAGTGCTGTTTCCTGTTTTCTTACCTGTAGCAGGAAACTTTTGTTACTTAACAATTAGGAATATCTATGAAGATTCATCACATGACAAAGCATGAAAACAGTTAACAGTATAAGAGAAATAACTAATTACTATTAATATGCACATATTGTT
The DNA here is from genome assembly GCA_039707465.1 of Rhabdophis nuchalis. Classification (NCBI taxonomy): domain Eukaryota; kingdom Metazoa; phylum Chordata; class Lepidosauria; order Squamata; family Natricidae; genus Rhabdophis; species Rhabdophis nuchalis. The sequence continues at coordinate 49,691,142 of CM077646.1, forward strand.
ATATTTGCATGCTGCATTTCTACCCTAAAGGCAATCAAATGCCCATTTAACCAAGAATAAAATCCGTCTTTCAAAAGTTTTCATAAAGCCTGATGGACTCATAGCCAAAATCTCCCATAAACCAATAAATCTGTTCCACCCCATAAGAGATCAATAAACCTGACTTCTAAAAGCATTCACCCAGCCATAAACTAGTAATGTAAGTTGATGATTAAAAGACTGGAAAGCTGGACCTGTCTATATAAAATGGCTATAAAGTCCTTTTGAAGCAGAATGTGGGGCGGGGGGGAACCATACACGGGAAATTTTTCATGGAAAGATCCAGTTTTTCCTGATTTTTCAAGGTATCAGAAAGAAAGATTATGGATAGGATTTTTCTTTGGTAAATAATGCCAAGTTGAAAGGTGATTTAGTAAAACAAATCTCTCTCTCTCTCTCTCTCTCCCTCTCCTTGTGATATCCTGAAAATATCAGTATTTTCAGATACTGAAAGAAATGTTTAATCTTATTCTGTTAGTATGTATGTAAATCAGTGGTGGGATTAATTTTTTTTTACTACCTGTTTTGTGGGCATGACTTAGTGGGCATGGCAGGGGAAGGATACTGTAAAAATCTCCATTCCCTCCCCACTCCAGGGGAAGGATACTGTAAAATCTCCGTTCCCTCACAATCAGCTGGGACTCGGGAGGCAGAGAATAGATGGGGCGGGGCCAGTCAGAGGAGGTATTTATCGGTTCTCTGAACTACTCAAAATTTCTGCTACCGGTTCTTTAGAACTGATCAGAAGCTGCTGAATGCCACCTCTGACATAAGTATTTTGAGTCTTCAAATTTTGTTTCAGGACTGTCTCTCTGGGGCTATGAGTATATACGCTATGTGATCTTGGAAGACGGATGGTACAATGGCTATTGCATTGTAAAAATACTTGGGAAGATTGGAAGTATTCATTTCTGTGTGTGGCTTTTTATACAAAATCAGAGCATCTTTCAAAATGTGCAGGCATCATAGTATTGCTCCAGTCAAAAAAACATAGCCAAGTGGAGGCCACATGCTGTGGAGCATATTGCAATGCAACGGAAAGGCAGATGGATCTGACAGAATCTGAAGCCCTCAGAAGTTGACATGGTTAAAAAAAAGAGACCCTCCAGTCTTACAGTTTGGAGGGTTTGGATAAACTAGAGTTTTCTCTCTTTTTGATGGTAGCAGTCTTGTTGATCTTTTCAAGGAATCCCTTGCTAACATCTCCTGTGTTTTCTTAGATTTACCCCTGCCAGTTCTGGCAGTGATAAACTAATTACATGTCATGCATTTTTTATGATTTAATCTCCCATCATTTTCCTAGAGAGGCATCATCTTTTCAAACAAATCTGGTGTGTCTGTAGGGCCAAAGCGCGCATTGTGAAATGTATGGTTTTCATTAAACCCGTTGGTTAAAAACAGACTTTGCCTTGAGAAAAGTGGAAGGGAAGTATGAAGAAGGCAGATGAAGTTTGAATAAAAAGGCCATGCTATCCACATAGCGGACAGTGGCTCAGTGGCTAAGACACTGAGCCTGTCGATCAGAAAGGTCGGCAATTCGGCGGTTCGAATCCCTAGCACCGCGTAACGGAGTGAGCTCCTGTTACTTGTCCCAGCTTCTGCCAACCTAGCAGTTCAAAAGCATATAAAAATGCAAGTAGATATATAGGGACCACCTTTGGTGGGAAGGTAACAGCCTTCCGTGCACCTTCGGCGTTTAGTTATGCCGGCCACATGACCACAAAGATCTCTTCAGACAGTGCTCTTCAGAAACGGAGATGAGCACTGCCCCCTAGAGTTGGGAATGACTAGCACACATGTGTGAGGAGAACCTTTACCTTTATCCACATAACATCAGAGGGAACTTTTTGCCAAGTTGGGTTGTGTGACCTCTTCTGTGATGGGGAGCTGAGAGTCAAATATAAAATCAGTACCTTAAAAGTGCCTAGCTGGTTTTTAATTGTTCATGGAAAAGCAAGACATTTTCTGGGATTGTAGAGTTAAGCAGACACTATGTCAGAAATGAAGCCATCCATTCATTAAGTTGAAATAAACACTTAGAATATGTATCAACAGCTCTGATGAGTTCACCGATGCAGTTTTAAAGCCCTCGATTAAATTCACAAGGTGAATTGATTTGGAAAATAGAGCAACACAGTGGAAGGAATGATGATGTGTCACAAGCAGTGTCATATTGCACATGGGAGCAGAACTGGAATTTTCCATTTTTGGGTTTAAATTGGAGAAAGTTTTGGAGGGTAGGTTTTGGTGGCTGTCGATGCCTTTTCAGAGCTTACACAACAGTGTTTCTGTGATTTGTTGTTTGAAACAATGGGAAACTATTTCAAGAATTTTCAGCAATTGTAGGCAGAAGGTCTGCTGGGGACTGCAAACATTTTCTCTCGCATAAGCTGCTCGGATTATTTATTGGCTGCATTTTCATCCCACTTTTCAGAATGTTATTGCTTCCAAAGCAGTTACATCAATTAAAAGAGAGAAGGAAGCTTCCAGGAAAGCAGAGGGAATTAAAGGCAGAAGGGAAAAAAGTTCTTTAAAACCAGAAAGAAAAGAAAGAAGCGGGTGAGAATTTCCAGGCAATCCAAGTGGGGCTGATTATCTCTATGCAGGCCTTCACAGCTCTTGGTCCTGTTGAATGAAGCTACCTGTCAGGTTTCTAACCCAGGAGCTACAATAGGTAGAGCTGAATCTGTTATCTCATAGAAAGGAAGAGTAAGCTCTTTGCAGCCATTCCTTCTGTATAATGAAATGGGCCGGGCTGATTTTTCATCTTGATGTCCTTTCTGGAAAGCTATCTGTGCAGCTCCTTCAGACTCATTCGGATATCTAGGGTTTGCATCCTGCCTTGAAACCAGGCTGCATTAATTGAGAACTGACCCAACTGCCCATCCAAGTGGTGATTACATAGTTGAAATAAAGAAATGTATGGCCTCCAGAAAAGACCAGCAGACAATGGTGTAACTTTTACAAAGAACTTAAAGGAAAGCATTGTTTGTTGAGTTGCCTTGATTATTTGACTTTTTCAGTTTTTTGTGTTGATACAGTATGTATGATCATATGCTCATATGTTCATATGTTCATAAGTCATTGTTAACTTCTAAACAGAATCCTAACCCTAACCCGCCTGGACAAGTCTTTACCATTATCATGGCAAGGTTTTTTTAGAAGTGGTTTGCTATTGTCTCCTTCCCAGTGCTAAGAGAGAGTGCTAAGATCACCCAACTGGATTTATGCGTAAGGGTGAACTAGAATTCAGTTCAGTCCTGGTTTCTAGCTTTTTTGCTTTAACCAGCACATCAAACTGACTGTTTCAATAACTATCCATTGATACACATTTCCTATCCTTCTTTTCCAGCCACCATTTGTAATTTTGATTTTGTTTTAAGCCTTTGCAGATCTATTTGGTGTTTACTTGGAATTTCCATACTTAATTTAAAATTTAATTTCATGGAATATGTTTATGAAATGATATTGTATTAATGTGAATGTGTATTGAAAACTACAGTGAGACCTCCCTACATAATGCTATGTTTAGAAATATGTACTAACATCAATGGCAAGCAACTTAAAACTAACACTGTACTCAAATTGGAAGGCACTGTTTTCAAAATATCTTGAGTTAGTTCTGTTTTGACAGAACAGACCCAAACTGCTTTGAATAGTCCATGTTATGAAGGAGCAATATTCCAAATAGTTTGAGTATTCCAGCCATGGAAAACAATGTGAACAAGAGAAGCCTCTTGTTTCCCTGTTCAAAAATATTTTATTGTTTCTTAAATGTATTAAAAAGCATCCCCTTAGCCATTTTTTCTGCAGTTGCTTTTTTTCAGTGGGCCAAAGGAAATAAATATATCAGTGTTTTACAACCTTAGCCACTTGAGTGAACTTCAACTTCCAGAATTCCCCAGCCAGTTATGCTGGCTGAAGAATTCTGGGAATTGAAGTCCACTCATCTTAAAGTTGACTAACACTCAAATAAATAGTTAGTGGTCGGTGAGAACTGCCATTCCACCTACTTCAGAAGTTGAAGCAAGAGTTTTTGGGTACTGTTCTTTCCCCCAGCCTGTTGCTGCTCTTCACGTTAACCAGCAAAACAAACAAAACAGAACAGTTTGAGCATTTCCTAGCTCAAACAAACCCTGTACACGTAGGGAAGAGCTTCTTACACATTCAACCCAGAAATAGAAGTTAGGAACACCAAGTTGCTGGCTGACCAATTTATCCTTCGTTTGCAACATTTCTGTGTTGCCACCTCCACAAGGACATCTGCTCTTTTATAAAAGCTGGACATAAGTGAATTAAAAACATGTGATATCCCAAAATCCAAGGGTCAGGAGGCAATTCCTTAGCTCTTCGTCCATTGCAAGCTCTGCAGAAGGGTTGTAACTATCCTCCAAAAGGGGTCCCCCTTGTTTTGGGGGTTGTTTAGGGGTCCCCTCTTGGATCTCTGGAGGCAAGCTATTACAGAGCAAATATTTGGAGGGGGGGGTTGCCCCTGGCCTCTTTCACTTAGTCTTACTTGGGGGTATTTCCAGCATCTGAACAGATAGTTCTACCTAAAGGAGGCAGCTCTGCAGATATAGTATCATAGGGATGGATGGGACCATGGATATCTTCTAGCCTATGGCTGTCAAACTTGCAGTCCGCGGGCCAGATGCGTCATGCTCTGGCCACACTGATGGCCAGTTTAGCGAAGATGAAAAAAGTCATGATACATCATGTGACTACACCGTATTGACACAAGTTTGACACCCCTGTTCTAGCCCACGGCAGGTGACCTTATATCATCCCAGACAAACGGTTCTCCAATCTGTTCTTGAAAACCTCCAGCGAAACGATACAGGATTTTATAGGTTGAAAGCAACACTTGAAATTTTACTCGGAAAGTTATTGGTAGGCAATGCAGTCCCTGAAGAACTTAGGGTATGAAGAGTAGTTCACACCTGCCAAGGAGCAGGCTGTTCTATTCCAACTGCAGTTTCTGGGTCATCTTCAGAGGGACCTCTTCACTCTGCAAATGCAAAGACAGAGATGTCCTTAGAGGAGTACAATAGAGCATCAAAAAAAAAGTTACTGCATATTGAAGTTAGGTTTTATGGAGAAGGTCACTTCTACCAGACATCTCTCTCTCTCTCTCTCTCTCTCTCTCTCTCTCTCTCTCTCTCTCTCTCTCTCTCTCTCTCTCTCTCTCTCTCTCTCTCTCTCTCTCTCTCTCTCACACACACACACACACACACACACACACACTTCTAAAGTCATAAAGCTCTATTATGGATAGAAGTGGAAAGGGGTGGTTGAATTCTTGGCTGCATTCCTAATCCAAGAAGGATGAAACATTGTGCTTCCTTCTTTGCGGAAGGCCGATTATTATTACTGTATTTTAAAGCCTGGTGGGAACTGATAGATTTCATTTAGTGCAAATATTTTGTTCCAGCAGTGTGATTTAAATCAATGTCATAAATCTGACCATGTAAGAACTAGAAATACCAGTAGTCTTCAATTTACAATCATTTGTTTAATGACTGTTTGAAGTTACAACAGCACTGAAAAAAGTGACTTACAACAAGTCCTCACATTTATGACCGTAGCAGCATAGCCAAGACCAAGTACTTGGCAACTGGCATGTACTTATGATGATTGCAGTGTCCTGGCGTCATATGATCATCAGGTGGCTTCCAACAAGCAAAGGCAGTGGGAGAAGCTGGATTTTCTTAGTGACCATAGGATTCACTTAACATCTGCACTGATTCTCTTCAACCATTCAGCAGTGGCAAAAATCAGTTATAAAATCAGGCATGGCTCACTTAAACAACCACCTTGCTTAGCAACAGAAATTCTGGTCCCAACTGTGGTCATAAGTTGAGGACTTATGTACACAATTTTAACACATCTGCTTTTTTTCTTTCTCAAAGCTTAACACAATTTTATTAAAAATCCACAAAGTAGGCCTATGTTACTGGATAGAAACAAGGTGTAAGCACTTGCACTTATTAAACACAATAATTGTTGCGTTTGTCAGCCATGGAGGCCATCTTTTCTTTTGGATCTTCAGGGCTGCCGTGGGAAATTGGGAGGAGGGGGGGTTGCATGGAGTTGGTAGAAGTATTTAGCCATAACAACATTCTTTTCTCTGAGAGTCAAGGACGTTCAACCTGCACTTGGAGTGGCATGGCTGGGAGGCATCTTCAGTTGGGATGGTGGATTGATTGGACCATGTGATGGACATGTGGGTGCAGGGAAAGGGATTTCAACTTTTCTTTAGGTGGGGAAAACTGGGAGCTTTCCAGTTTCGGGTTTTCCCAGATGTGCCAATATGACATTTTTCATAAAATGGAACTTTGAGGAACTCTCTGCCTCAGAGTCTTCTTTGGTTGGGGTGTTACTTGGAACCCTGACAGCATTCTGTTTATGGAGAGCCCCAGTCATCCAGGTCATGGTTGTCCCAAAGGTGCTTTTTCAAGAGGCAACTAGACTTTCTAGTTTTTCATTGAAGATGTTTCACAAATAACCACTGTCTGCAAGGAATATAAATCCTTCCAATCCCCACCATTCAGTCAGAGATGAAGAAGCTTCTTGGATGAGAAGCGAAATATCTTCAAAGAAAAACCAGAAAGTCCAGTTGCCTCCTGAAAAAGCACTTTGGGACAATTGTTGCATTTGTTTCTACTTGAAAAGTTACCTAATGCAATCACTTGGCATTATATGAAGCCTGCAGTAAAATAGGGACATCTTGAAAACTTTGGCTTCTCCAGGAGGGTGCTTTCTACATAACATGGACTGTCACGTGAGGCTGTATTGTCCATAGTTAAGACTGTCTTCTGTGACACTGTTTTTTTTTTGTTGGGGACTTTTTTGAATAGTGTACTTGGATAGAGCTTAAGTCATTTCTGTTCTCCTTTAAAAGAATACCCAGAAAAATCAATAAAGCAAAGCTGCAGTTCTTCCCACATCAAATTGGGGTGGTTGAGAAGACTTTCTCCTTACCTCCCAAATAATTGTAAATCAGTTTTATATTTTATACTAAGAAGGATTCGGTGTGTCTCTTATGTCAGCTGCAAAAAGAAAAAAAGTCTCCTTCAAAATCTATTGATTAATTTTTTTGGTTTAACTCATGTCTTTGGAGCAAGTAGGGCATCTGCTTATAGTCCTCGCTTAGCAACCGCCTTGTTTAGTGGCTGTTGAAAGTTATGATGGTGCTAAAAAAATACCTTAAAGACCAGTCCTCACATTTATGACTGACTCTCATTTTCAGTTGCTTATTTACCCCATACGAATATATTCTCAAAGAGAAAGAGAAACAATCTCCATTCAGTTGTAGGAAGTTGTGTGAAGCAAACAAAAACTGAAGTAAAATCACAGCCACAGTGATGATCACATGGTTTCCACTCAGCAACTGCTTTGCTTAATGAATGAGTTACTGGTCCAAATTTGCTATCTATAATAGGTTTTAATCTATATATATAAAAGTAAAATACCACTCACTCATCACAAAATCTCCAGAATTGTAAAACCTACAAACTTGAAATTCGGCACCTATGTTCCTCTTGGCTTCTAGGTACTCACTGAGAAATGACCATCACATCATTAGCATTTCTTATACAGTATTATATTAACACGCGTCGATGCTAAGGAGTTAGACATTCTACTCCCCCTCCCCACCTGAAAGGAACTCTTTTCCAACTGCCAGTTGCCTTATATGGCCCTGGCCAATGCCTGACTCATCAGGTCTGCGGCCTGGCCCAATCACATGGTTTCCTAATGAAGCACGGGTATCCAGCTAATAAGCGCTTCAAGGTGTTGACGACCATCTTCAAATCGCTCCATGGCTCAGGGCCTAGCTATATACGAGACCGCCTTCTGCCCCATACATCCCTTCGGCCGATCCGCTCCCACAGAGAGGGCCTTCTCAGGGTGCCGTCGGCCGGGCAATGCCGGTTGGCGACACCCAGGGGAAGGGCCTTCTCTGTGGTGGGCCCGGCCCTCTGGAATGACCTACCCCCCGACCTTCGCACCATCTCGGACCTCCGCCTCTTCCGCCAACGCCTGAAGACGTACCTATTCCAACAAGCCGGCCTAGCGTAGCTCCCCCTTTCTGACTATATTTATAAATTTTAAATTTTTAGGGTTTTAAAGGGTTTTAGCATGGGTTTTAGGTTAATTTAATATGCTTTTTAGAGTTTGTATTGTTTTGTAATGGTTTTTAATGATGCCTGTGCGCCGCCCTGGGTCCTAACAAGGAGAAGGGCGGGGTATAAATTTGATAAAATAAATAAATAAATAAAGTATATTCATTGAAATGAGGACAATTTTGCAGCTCAAACAGTGCAATTCCCAGGAATGAAATTTCCCAAATCGCATTTTCTGGCTATAACCGAAATAAAGAAAGTGGTTGTACAAGTAACATGTGTTTTTGCTTTTGTGACTTTTGTAAAATATATGAACCGTTTCTAAGTGTAATATAAGTGCTTTAAATTGCTGTTATCGGGTGGCGTTGGCAAGATTGCAAGAGATTAGCCTTCTCTTAAGGCACTTTAACCACCCACTCATTTGCACAGTTTGAGTGGATATTAGTGATAGATAAAACCAACATTTTCCACTTGGCTTAAAGTAACTGGAGCATAGTCTTCTTCAATACTTTATCTAAGGGAACACTATAATTCATCAGCTCCAAACTAAAAGAGTGGTGTGTATCATCATGACATTGAAAAAGATGCTATGTGTTACAAACTTTTTTTAAAATGGGGAAAATCTTCCCTATAGCACATTTTAAGAGACACCAATTGAGTGTATACTTGATCACCATCAGATTCATGTTTTGAAGAGCTCTAAATTTTGCAGTACTTCATTTTTGCTATAAATATCCTACAATAATGAAAGCTAATTTAATGATTCAAGGCATTTATTTATTTATTTATATCCTGCCTTTATTATTTTTACAAATAACTCAAGGTGGCAAACATATCTAACACACCTTTCCAAGATCACTTAAATATAAAGACAGTCATTTAAATATGAGCCAGCAGTGTACTACAGCTGCCAAAAAAGCCAACACAGTTGTAGGCTAAATAAACAGAGGGATAGAATCAAGATCACCTCAAATGTTAATACCACTTTATAATGCCTTGGTAAGGCCACACTTGGAATACTGCATTCAGTTTTGGTCGCCACCATGTAGAAAAGATGTGGAGATTCTAGAAAGAGTGCAGAGAAGAGCAACAAAGATGGTTAGGGAACTGGAGACTAAAACATATGAAGAACAGTTGCAGGAACTGGGTACGTCTAATTTAATCAAAAGAAGGACTAGGGGAGACATGATAGAGTGTTCCAATATCTCAGGGGCTGCCACAAAGAAGAGGGAGTCAAACTATTCTCCAAAGCACCAGAGAGCAGAACAAGAAGCAATGGGTGGAAACTAATCAAGGAGAGAAACTAAGGAGAAATTTCTTGACAGTTAGAACAATTAATCAGTGGAACAACCTACTTCCAGAAGTTATGAATGCTCCAACACTGGAACTTTTTAATAAGAGATTGGATAGCCATTTGTCTGAAATGGTACAGGGCTTCCTGCCTAAGTAGGTGGTTTGACTTGAAGACCCCCACGGTCCCTTCCATCTCTGTTATTCTATTCTATTCTATTCTATTCTATTCTATTCTATTCTATACCATACCATCAGTGAGAGACTGATTGAAGGTCATCCAGGTAAGGCAGAACCTATGGTATTCATGGATAGGGTGGGACTAGAATTTATGGTCTCCCACTTTCTAACCTGGTGCCTTAATTACTAGGCCAAACTTCTTTTCTGGCATTATAAAAAAAAAGTTCTTGAGGCGAGTTTGTGCAAGCATAAGAGGATGGCCCCTAGTCCTATTCATTCATTTTAACTTGTTGCCCATCGGAAGGACATCCAAGATGTTGTGTTCTATTGATCACCAAGCCTGGTTAGTGAATACCAGCAGTGCACAGATATTTCTTGAATTTAGATAGGAATTGTGGTTTCTCCAGTTGTCTCTCAGTGCATGGAACTATTTTTTATTGTGAATGGATGGAAGAATCTTTCAGAATTTTCAAACTCTCTAACTAAATTTGAACTGCTGGCTTCTGAAGGTTTTTTATTTTTATTTTATTTTGCTAACACTGTTTATATGACCTTCAACTTGGGAAACTACAATACAATTTCCAGACTTAACAACTTGTTCACTTGTTTGACTTTCTGCGGCCACCTTTAAATAAATTACATTCAGTTTGGCTTCTCTTTTGTGTTCAAAAGTATCTGTGCTGAATTCCCAAAGCAGTTCCGTTGCATTTAACCACTGAAGGTGAATCGTATTATACCTTGTGATGAATGAATTTTTCAGATAAAGAATGTGCACAGTTGGAGGTATATCGGAGTGGGGAAAGGGACAGAAACTTTCCAGGTGCACAGACAGTATTTTTCTCTTAATTAGTTATACTTACTCTTATGCACTAATGCTTTTCAAGGAAATAGTTTGTGCTTTTTGTTTTCATACATGGTGATTTTAGCTTAATCATTTATATAAACATTTCTGTATAAAGCTTTTTGCACTTTATTTATTACCCTTCCTTCAGATTCGCACAGATATTCTTTATCACGATTTTTGATATGCTCACTTGCACAGCTTCACTACTTTCGTTTCTTGGGTTTGCTTCTAATTTAAAGAAGAGAACAAAAAAAGGAGAAACTAACTCTTTCCTGAGCTTCTTGATCTTCTAGCGCAGGGGTCCCCAACCTTTTTTGCACCAGGGACCGGTTTCATTTTAAAGAAAATTCCGCGGACCAGCCGGCATAGAGGGGGAGCGGGGGGGGAGGGGGAACAGGCGGTGCATGTGCACGCGGGGTGTGTGTGAGTCGGTTCACTCGCCCCTCTAGAGCCCCCAATGGCGTGAGCGACCGCACCTGCACTCTCCCGCCCCCGGTGTGCACTTTGCCCAGGGGGCTGCCCTGCCCTCCCTCCTCCTCCTCTCCGGCCCTGCGGCCCGGTTCCCATCAAGCCATGGACCGGCACTGGTCCGCGGACCAGGGGTTGAGGACCCCTGTTCTAGCGTCTTTCTCAAGTTGTTCTTGTTGGTATGGTCTCTTCCAAATGCTATTGTCTTTTCTGTCAGGAAGTTCGATGGATGTCTCTTTCTCTTTCAGTTTTGTCCTGTTAAATCCTCCCTGTAGATTCCTTCTTCAGTGAACAGGTAGTCCTCAACTTACAACCTTTCAGTTAGTGATTGTTCAAAATTACCCTTATACACCAGACTATAAGACACACCTAAATGTATGGGAGGAAAACGAGAAAAAAAATAGTGTTTGGCCTCATTATGTTTTCGCCCTCCCAGGCTCCCAGAAGCACTCTGCAGTGCTCCACACCACCTATTTTTGCCCCCAAATGGGTCTGTTTTCACCAAAAACAGACACATTTTGGGGCTCCCAAGCCCTCCATGTATCATGTTTTCACCCTCCCATGTCCTCACAAGCATTCTGTAGTGCTCTTCACAACCTGTTTTTGCCAAAAATATGATGTACAGAGGGCTTGGGAGCCCAAAAACATGCCCTTTTTTGTGAAAATGTGCCCATTTTTGGCAAAAACAGGCTGTGTGGGGCACTGCAGAGTGCTCCTAGGTGCCAGGGAATGCAAAAACACAACACACAGAGGGTTTGGGAGGCCAAAAAGACCCATATTTGGTCTATAAGACGCATCTAAATTTTCACTCACTTTTAGCGTCCCATACTCCAAAAAATATCAGCACTGAAAAAAGTGACTTATGACCGTTTTTCACACTTATCACGGTTGCAGCATCCCCATGGTTATATAAACGAAATTTGGACACTTGGCAACTGGCTCATATTTATGACGGTTGCAGTGACCCGGGTTGATGTGATCCCCTTTTGCGACCTTCGGATAAGCAAAGCCATTGGAGAAACCAGATTCAATTAACAACAGTGTTACTAACTTCACAACTGCAGGGATTCACTTAATAACTGTGGCATGAAAGGGACAAAGTGGGGCAAAATTCACAACACTCTCACTTAGCCAGAAAAAATTTGAGGCTCAATTGTGGTCGTAAATCAAGGACCACCTGTACTGAAGCCAAGATGTTATATTGGCTGGGTATCAGGGGGATGATAGAGCAACAGTTGGTTGAAGAATTCTGAGATTCTTCAACCAACTTCAACCATTGCTTCTTGTCCTGCCCCCAGGTGCCTTGGAGAATTCTATTCTCCAAGGCACCAGGGGGCAGGACAAGAAGCAATGGGTGGAAACTAATCAAGGAGAGAAGCAACTTAGAACTAAGGAGAAATTTCCTGACAGTTAGAACAATTAACCTCTGGAACAGCTTGCCTCCAGAAGTTGTGAATGCCCCAACCCTGGAAGTCTTTAAGATGTTAGATAGCCATTTGTTTGAAATGGTATAAGGTTCCTGCCCACACAGGTGGTTGGACTAGAAGGCCTACAAGGTCCCTTCCAACTCTGCTATTGTATTGTATTGTATTGAGATAGAAAATCCAAATTCTGCAGAAACTGTACTCTTCAAAATCCAAATTTTCACTAGAAGGTGTGGTAGCATTGTGGGCGGGGGGAGGGAAGCCATTCAAAAAGGTTGTTTGTTCATCTCACTGAAAAATGGTGTCTATAGTTGGGCATGAGAATCCTTTGAGAACATTTTTGGAATGATTAGACCAATGATGCCTTCAAACGACAAAAGGGAAACTGATTCATTGGCGTTGCCGTCATTCCTCTTTTCCACTTTACTTGCATTTCCTGCCCTGACTGCATCCTAATAAATAATAAAAAATAGCAATGTTTGGCTCTTGCGTCCAATACTGTGCAGTGACATATGCGGATCCTTGCATCTGACATTCATAAACTTAAGTGCCTACTACTTGCATTGCTTTATTGCTGTTGGACCTTTCAACACGAAAGTAAAAGCACTGAAACCCTTGTAACATTCTGATTATGATTGCAGCATTTATCATTTTATAAGAGAAGCACAAGTAGCTTCTAGGCTGAAATTCACTGCACTGACGCTGGTAGAAATTCCAACTTTTCATCTGTTGGTTTAACGTGAATTCTAATTTCGTTACCCCACAAAATCCCTAATACTTGTGTCACACAAATCAGGGCTCAATTAACCAGCTTGCTGTAGAATATCTTCACCTACAGCTTCCACTGTTCATTTGCAGATGGAGACACTGTGGTTGGTTCCTTTCTGTACGGCAGTGATGGCATATAGCAGTGATGGCTAACCTTTTTTGGCTCACGTGCCAAAAATGGGGGGCATGCAGGGGGGGGGCATGTGTGGCCGTGCCACACTCATAATGCTATGTGCACGACCCCCTGCTTTTGGCATGCTTTTTTCACCCTCCAGAGGCTTTCTAGGAGCCTGGGGAGGGTGAAAACAGAGCTTCCCTGAAGCCTCCAGAAGGCGAAAAACGACCTCAAAAATAAGGCCTAAATCATCTGGTCAGCACACACATGCATGCTGGAGCTGACAGAGAAATGCCTCACGTGCCCTAAGAAATGGTCCGTGTGCCACCTGTGGCACCCGTGCCATAGGTTCACCATCATGGACATATAGTATATGACAGTGATGGCGAACCTTTTCAGCACCGGGTGCCCAAACTGGAATGTGCATGCATGCACATGCATGTCCATGTGCCGGAGCATTGGAAACCCAAACACCAGCTGGCCGGCGTTCGCATGCCTGTTTTTTTGGCCATTTTCAGGACATTTTCTGGCTCAAAAAAACAAGTTGAAAACAGCCTGAAAAATGTTAAACAAAACAGGCTCTTTCTAGGCCGTTTTCTGGAGCTCTGGTGCCCACAAAGACCAGCTGGCCGGCACACAAAAACGCCCTGAAAAATGCCCCCAAATGCCCAGGTTTTTGCCCATTTTTGGGTTGGTTCTCAGGACATGCTCCAGTGCCCACAAAGACGAGCTGGCCAGAAACCAGAAAAGCAGCTGGCAACGGTGCAGGTGCCCACAGAGATGGCTCTGTGTGTCATCTCTGGCACGCGTGCCCGTAGATTCACCATCACAGGTATATGATATGGTTGGTAGAAACTAGATTTATTACAGACAGTTACAAAATATACTGGATGTTGATAGTGTCTGAAACCCCTGTATCATTCTTGAGACTTTTGTATCTTATTTCAACTTAATTCTTTTCCATTAATCTTCAGTTTTTAATCCTGCACTTTTCCTCTGCATTTAACAAATCCCTTTTCTTCCAAAACACTAAGTTACTTACTTTGATTTTCCCTGTTCTCAGGCCTTCCTATTATTTTAGTCTCTGTTGGAACTTGGACTCCTTTGTTTTACATTTTAGTTCTTTGACTTTCATTACTTTTACTCTCTTTTCTCTCTCTCAGCCATTGCTCCTTCCTCCAGAGTAAACTGTTCTCTTTCTTCCAGCAAGCATTTAGTCTGAAGTCATTTCTCGTAGTAAAATCCAGGAGTCGTCCATCTCCTGTATCCTCCAGGCTTTATCCTTCCCAGGGGAGCTGTCCTCCAGGTGAACTCCAAATCTCTCTTGCCAGCTCTGCTATTTTCCTTGTCCTAGTCGCTCCTGAATGCCATAAGGCCAAAGGTTTGGAGAGACTATCTGCCTGTCCCCATACTTCTGTTCATCCAGACCAGTTTTTGCGTACAATTTCATCCCTGTTTTTCCAGATTGCTTATTGTTTCTTTTTCATACCTGTCATTTATACACTCTTAACACTTCCTCCTCCTTTTCCTTTCTCCCTTCTCTCTCTGGACATCTCCAATTTGCTACTGTAATCTTCTTTTCCTTTGTTTTAGGATGTGCGCACGTACAAGTTAGAACTTTAAGATGGGTGGACTTCAATGGCCAGAATTTCTCAGCCTTTCGGGAGTTGGGAGTCCACACATCTTAAAGGTTGGGAACTCAGACAACAGATCCGTCTGCAGAGGTAGGATTCACTTAGCCACCCTCCTGGTTCGCAAATGTGAGAGCGTGCACGCCTTCTGCGCATGTGCAGTGCTTGCACATTACATCGGGGTGGGTGGGCGAAGCCTCCCGCAGCCGCTGCTACCGGTTCACCCAAACTGGAGAGAAGTGGCTGAATCCCACCTTTGTCCTGTAACAACAGATCTCCTCCACTGTGAGGTCTCAGCTGACTCTTTTTAATTCTTTTCGGCTCACCTCTCTTGTTCCAAACAAAGTCTTGTCCATCTGCCACAAGGCATGCATTCCTGGTGGGAAAGGTTGCTTTTCACAATTACACGTCATATTAAATCCAAATGTGATTTGGTTTTGACTTTTGCATGTATGAACTAAATCCAAGGTTATGACAAGCAACACAGAATCCCGGGGCTCCAGACACCCCTAGATTTCTATATTTGAATACAGGTAGTCCTCAACTTACAACCACAATTGAGCCCAAAATGTATATTGCTGAATGAGAAGTTTGTTAAGTAAGTTTTGTCTCATTCAACGACCCTTCTTGCACAGCAGTTATGAAATGAATCACTGCAGTTTTTTAAATCAATAACATGCTTGTTAAGTGAATCCGGTTTCCCCATTGACTTTGCTTGTCAGAAGGTCACAAAAGGGGATCACATGCACCCCAGGACATTGCAACCGTCATAAATGTGAGTCAAGAATCCGAATCTAAACCATGTGGCCACGGGGATGCTGAAACGCTCATAAGTGTGAGAAATGGCCTTAAGTCCCTTTTTCAGTGCCATTGTAACTTCAGTCACTAAGTGAACTGTTGTAAGTTGGGGACTACCTGTAAATGTTTACAATAAAGATTTAAAAACGATCCCTTTCGGCACAAGCTGACCCAAAACTCATGAAATTCGAGAAGCATGCGAGTTTTAATACAGTGTTTTAAAATGGTTTCCTTGACTGAGGCAAAAACCTCTCAATCACCAGAACAATGGGGAAAACCAGTCAATTGGCATTTGTTCAGGATACCATGCAGTGGTGGGTTCCTACTAGTTCGGCTGAACCAGTAGTGGTTTGGCAGCCTGGGTCGCTGGAACCGGCAGTGACCCAGGCCTGGCACACCCCCGAACCAGTTCCCCAGTCGCCACCGCCATCTTGTTTTTCAGTTCTGCGCATGCATGCACCGAACAATTTTAATTGCACTGCGTCCACGCACAACGTGCATAAAGCATGCATGCACAAAACACACACATGAGTGTACCAGCAATAGTGCTGGACGAAACCCATCCCTGATACCATGATGTACCAACCTCAGCCATTGTTTCTTATCAAAAGTGGCTTAGACCCTCCCTCTTCCTTTGCTGTCTACGCTTTGTAAAGGAGCCAGACAAAGGACATAAGAACATAAGAACAGCCTTGCTGGAACAGGCCACAGCCCATCCAGTCCAGCATTCTGTCTCACACAGTGGCTCCCCATTTGCTTCAGGGTCTTCCCAAGCAGATGTCTTCACCTGCTTATGATTCCCTGCAAATGGCATTGAGAAATATCCTGCCTATCTCTCCATCCCGGAGGGTGTCCTTAGGCATCCCTAATGATAGCCATTGATACCCTTGTTCTCCATGAACTCGTCTAATCCTTTCTTAAAGATGTCGAGGCTGACAGCTGTCACCACTTCTTCTGGCAGGGAGTTCCATAGACCAGTGATCCTCTGGGTGAAAAAGTACATCCTCTTATTTGTTTGAGGTCTAGTTATCAAAAGTTTCATGGAATGCCCCCTAGTTTTAGTGTTGTGCGATAGGGAAAACAGTTTTTCTTTTTCTACTTTGTCCACACTGTGCATGATTTTATAGACTTCAACCAGGTCACCTCTCAGGCGCCGTCGTTCTAATAATAATAATAATTTATTAAATTTATAAACCGCCCCCTCTCCCCAAGGGGACTCTAGAGTGAAGAGGCCCAGCCATTGCAGCCTTAGATGGTAAGGAAGGTGTTCCAGCCCCCTAATCATTCTGGTTGCTCTCCTCTGCACCTTTTCCATTTCCATAATATCCTTCTGAAGGTATGGTGACCAGAACTGTACACAATACTCCAGATGGGGTATTGAAGGAATCTTTAAACTTACCCCATCATTTACAACTCGTAAGCAGGTGAGAAAAAAGACATACCAAGGAAATAATTGAGAAAAAAAAGACCTGTCAGCCAGTGAGCCAGAAGACCAGCCTCAGATGGGCACCGTGAGTAGCTATTAGATGAAGGAGCTTGGTATGATCCCTGAAGTAATGCCACAGCAGCAATGCCAACACTCCGGCCATCTGCAGTATTGGAAAACCGTGCCAAAAATATGAAAAAAGCAATTATGCATGCCTTGCCTCTCCTCTTCTCCTCCCCACCCCTCCCCACTCCACTCACCTAGCCATTACCTTAATAGGTTTGCTGTACGGCTAAAATTAGCCAGCTCTCTATGCTCTGAAGAATTGAAGTGAGACAGTTCAGGATTTATTTTTGTCATACAAATTTGCTAGCATTGCAATATAAGGATTTTTTTTCTTTTTTGCCTCCTTTTCCTGTTTTTAAAAAGATGTGTGTGTGTGTGTATAAAAATTTGAAATTTCCTCACAGAATTGGGGTGTGCAATGGGTGGAAACTAATCAAGGAGAGAAGCAACCTAGAATTAAGGAGAAATTTTCTGACAGTTAGAACAATTAATCAATGGAACAGCTTGCCTCCAGAAGTTGTGAATGCCCCAACAGTGCAAGTCTTCAAGAAGATGTTGGATAGCCATTTGTCTAAATGGTGTAGGGTTTCCTGCTTAAGCAGGGGGTTGGACTAGAAGACCTCCAAGGTCCCTTCCAATTCTGTTCTATTCTATTCTATTCTATTCTATAATTTGCCAATTCCCATCCTATGTTCTACCTATCTCCACCGGATATGATTTTGGGATCATGCAGTCTCCCTTCCAGATATTTCAGCACATATATGAAGGGACAATAAGAGGATCTTTACTGATGATATCACTCTTGATTGTTATTCACTAACCCCTGACCCTTAGCACAATTAGATATAGGCTTTTTAGAATCAATTTTATTGCTTTTAAAATAATAACAGAAAAAGACAAAATGCTAAAATAATTAAAATGCAAAACATACGTTCTGAAAATATCCTACAATACATTGAAAAGTGTTTTTTTTTTAAAAAAAAAATGCAACAGAGCATTTAGGTCAGGGTTGTCCAACCTTGGCAGCTTTAAGACTTGTGAACTTCAATTCCCAGAATTCCTGCTGGCTGAAGACTTCGGAGAGTTGAAGTCCACAAGTATTAAAGCTGCCAAAGTTGGACACCCCTGATTTAGAATAGATGCTGGCTTCAAAAAGTTAGTGAGAACTTTAAGGCTGCTTCCCTTCTCTTGATCTTCTCTTGGTTTAGAAGATTTCAGCAGTTTTGCAGTTTTGTTGGTTGTGGCGCCGTGTAGGTATAATTGCGTGATATTGTGAGTTGCTTTGCATTTCTGAAAAAATAAATAGATAAAATACATGTGACCTACTTTTAGGGCAGCCTTTCTAACTTGATGCCCTCCAGGTGTTTCAGAACTGCTTAGAACTGCAAACCCCAGAGTCTCCAGCCTGTGCGCTTGATGGCAATTCTTGGAGATGCGGTCCCAGTACAATTGAGGAAGGGGGAATTGCAACCAATTTGGGGGAGGCTGCTTTACAGTTTCAGAAATAAAATACTTCTCTGTCATCTCAAGGGCCCTAGGAATTATGAAACTGTTACCAACGCTCGCCAGATCAAAGCATAATATGATTTTTCTAATTTATTTAGTTATTTTGTCGTTATTTTGATTCAGGGAACTGATTCCATGTAAATGGTTTGCTTGAGCATGCAATTACCTGCAAAAAATAAGGATTTTTTAATTGTTATTTTGGAACGGGTTTGCTGTAGTGGTCAAGGTGCTGGCCGAGAAACCAGGAGACTGTGAGTTCTAGCCCCTCTTTAGGCATGGAAGACAGCTGGGTGACTCTGGGCCAGTCGCTCTCTCTCAGTCCAACTTCCAAGGGTTGTTGTTGTGAGAAAAATAGGAGGAGGAAGGAACATCATGTACGATTGCCACCTTGAGCTACCTATAAAGTAATAAAGGTAGGACATAAATAAAATAAAGATTATCCACATGTTGTTGTTGTTTTGTTGACTCCTCAATCCTGGAAAAGTCATAAATAAGCAGAAGCTCAAATGCTATGTGGCAGGCCTGCAGTCATATTCCTTTTAGGATCTTTGACCTGCCACTCTCTCTCTCCTTCTTTACTAGGCTGTTTCATTAGTGGGGAATTGGGAGGGGAAATAGTAAGGAATAGAATGTGTTTGTTTTCAAAATAAAAAATTCCTTTCTAGAAGCTACTTTATAATGCCTTGGCAAGGCCACACTTGGAATACTGCATTCAGTTTTGGTCACCACGATATAGATAAGATGTGGAGACAGTGGGGAAAGAGTGCAGAGAAGAGCAACAAAGATGATTAGGGGACTGGAGACTAAAACATATGAAGAACGGTTGCAGGAACTGGGTATGTCTAGTTTAATGAAAAGAAGACTAGGGGAGACATGATAGCAGTGTTCATATATCTCAGGTGCTGCAACAAAGAAGAGGGAGTCAAGCACCTGAGGGCAGAACAAGAAGCAGTGGGTGGAAACTAATCAAGGAGAGATGCAACTTAGAACTGAGGAGAAATTTCCTGACAGTTAGGACAATTAATCAATGGAACAGCTTGCCTCCAGAAGTTGTGTATGCCCCAACAGTGCAAGTCTTCAAGAAGATGTTGGATAGCCATTTGTCTGAAATGGTATAGGGTTTCCTGCCTAGGCAGGGAGTTGGACTAGATGACCTCCAAGGTCCCTTCCAACTCTGCTATTGTATTGTATTGTAAGCCCAAGGTCATATTTTGTCTCTGCACCTCTGCACCTGACCGGAACTGGATGGGTGGAACTGCCAGTGTTACAGTGGAAGATTGGACCATGTGATGGACTTGTGAGTGTGGAGGCAAGATCATGAACTTTCAACTGGGTGGGAACCCTGGGAAGCTTTCAGATTCGGGTTTCCACAGATGTACCAACATGTCCCTCTTATTAAATTGGAACTTTGAGGAAAGCTCTGCCTTGGACTCTGATTTAATTTTGGATGATATTTGGAACGCTGGCACTATGACAGTCACGGCGAACCTTTTTCGCCTTTGATGCCAAAAAACCGCGCCCATGCACTATTGTGCATGCACGCGTGCCCACACCACTAATTTCATCACACACACACCCATGCCATGCCCCCTGTGCACGTGCACGTGACTGTCCCCGCTGCCCTGCTAACAGCCTCTTTGGAGCCTGGGGTGGGCGAAAACGGCTTCCCCTGCCCTCTGGAGACCCTTCGGAGACTGAAAATGCCCTCCCAGAGCCTCCGTGCAAGCCCTGTACTTACCTGGCATCGCATGGAGACTCCTGGGAAGGGAAGGGCAACATGGGTGGGCCAGCTGAAAATCAGCTGGCCAGCATGCGCATCCACGCTGGAGCCGAGCTAGTGCAACAGCTCATGTGCCTGTTGATATGGCCCTGCGTGTCACCTGTGGCATGCATGCCATAGGTTCGCCTTCAGGGTGCTATGAGATGGTTCAAGGATAAAAAGGAAGAAAACATCGTCTATAGAAATTGTAGATAAGCAAAGAACACTAACCATATGGAAGTTCAAAAATAGAACCTACAATCAATGATCCAATCCAGTATATTTTGACTTGCAGTTCAAAAAATGTGATGTTTCTTATTGCTACTTAGCCTGTTGGATTCCCCCCACCACTCCTCAAGAAGCTGTTTTCTGAATGAAGAATTTCAGAAGTGTAACTAATTTCATCTGCCTTTTGCCAAAAGCCGAGGCAATGTTAACCATAGGGAAAATTACATAGCCTGAGAATATTGCACAATAAATATGTTGTGTCACATAGACACCATCTGTAAATTATTCTGATAGACAGAACAGCTTGCCTGCCAAATTTGGAAAACATGATTTTGCATAGCACAGAAGTACAGGGCACTAACTCAGGGGTAAAATAGCTCAAGGGAATTCCAGTTCAGGTTGCACAAATTAAAGGTTGACCTTGGACTTGCATACTCATCACCTGCAAGAATGAACAAATGTGTGTTGCCTTTTTAGTGGAAATTGGGGAAACATTCGCTTTTTTATTTGGAAAAAGAAAGCTTTTTTTTTTAACTCCTCTACCAATATGCAACTCACACATTTCGGATGAGATGTCAGACTTCTATGTAGGATTCGGCTAAGGATGAGTAAAAAGTAAATACTACTGGCCAATAAGGGGGTCTGGATTCTCTTGGTGTCACACGGTGCTGTAACAAATTATCAACAGAAAAAAGGCACCTATCTCGTGTTATCTTTTAGGCAGTTTTACATTATTAATGTGTCTAATTTATTTAAACTCATTATTGAACTGTAAAATAATTAGGGCATTTGCATGAATATGCGCTATTCAATTGCTTCTACTTAAGTCTCTCTGCTAATAGGGCTATTTAAATTAACCAGAAAATGATGGGACAGACAGGTTTAGGTTTACATTCATCTAGACTCCGACTTGTTGATTCTTTTATTCTCGTGGCTTAAAGTTTCAAGGTCTGGCTTGCATAGGTGCCTTCAGCTAGCCGCACTGATGCCAAAAGGATATCAGAAAGCAAGTACTTGTGTTGCATCTTCACATATATGTCCATACAGTATATGCCCCTGCTATGGATGGATATGCTAGCTTACAACCAGAATGAAAAGCCTAAGATCTCAGTTTAAGCACATTTTAAGTCTTTCTTCCCCAATAACTTTCTGTTTTTGTTAGCTTCAAGGTGCTTTACTGCACTCTCCAAGTGGTTTACAGGGTCAGTCTATTGCCCCCAACAATCTGGATCCTCATTTTACTGACCTCAGAAGGATGGAAGACTGAATTAACCTTGAGCCAATCAGAATCAAATTCCTGGTGGTGAGTGGAGTCAGCCTGTGATACTGCAGTCTAACCACGATGGCTCAGTAGAAAGATATACAATTGCAGAAGCAGCTGAACAGTGGTCTGTAGTTTTTCTGTATTGTGGAGTTTTTGCAAGCTCACGGTTGTTGAAATGTAATGTGTAATGCCACATGACTTGGTGACTTGCCATGGCACAAGTTGCACAAACTGTATTGGGAAGTGACCAAATTGTAGAGCTATGTGATCAAGAGAAATTCAGTTTCATAGTGTTGAACATAAAATAGTTGGGCCTAGCACCAACCCAGTACTAAGATTTGCCTAAATCAACTGTCAACTGTTGTTTCTTCCTTAATTTTGTCTCCAGAAATTCATGAAATTAAGTACTGGATTGTCAAGGAACACAGGGAAGCTAAGGGTGTGAGAAGATGAGATCATAGGTATCCGCCCCAAATTGAGATTATGTCAAAATGCTGGGATAGGCCTGGGGATGTCAAGACTCAAATTTTGCCCTTCCGTATGTGCAGCCCAATGTCTGACAGAAGACTACTGTCACCTTACAGGCATTTGATGCTGATCAGCTCAAGGTTGACTCAGCCTTCCATCCTTCGGAGGTCAGTAAAATGAGAACCCAGATTGTTGGGGGCAATAAGTTGACCCCGTAAACCGCTTGGAGAGTGCAATAAAGCACTATGAAGCAATATATAAGTCTAGGTGCTATTATTACTATTACTATTCTATACTTGTGAAACAGAATACTGAAACTTCATTTAGAGACCAGATGCATGGGGAATAACAGAGTTGGAAGGGACCTTGGAGGTCTTCTATTTAGTTACTTACTTAGTTACTTATTTATGAAAATTTATCACTTACAACTCACTCACAGTAACTCCAGGGGGTTTACAAAGATAAACAGTAGACGATTATTTTCTCTGAGCTTAACTATGTTGGGAGAATGGGATTCTGTACTGTGTATTTCTCCTTGGCAACCTGAGAGATGATGGAGAGTACATCTAAATAAATATAGTCATACCTTTGCTATCTATCAGTGGCATCCTCTATTTGTATCACAGCGTCATGCCTGTTTCATCGCTTGCTTCCCACAATGGTCGTGCATGAAAAGATTGAGATGAACCATTATAGAACAGGTTGGCTTACTTCATTGATCATGATTCTCTGAAGCCTTGCTAAACCAGGAGTTTGCAGTGTTGTAGACCGCTAAAACCCTTTTTGGAATGAAGTAAAGTACAGCTTTTTCTCCTTGGCATATCATCCAAGTTTTATGATAGGTTACTAGAGGAGAAAAAGAAATTTGCAAGCAATTAATTACCACACACTATGAAAGGTGAGGCCAAGGCTTCTCTAAGGGAAGGAGAGAAAGAAGGGAAACGTTTGGTTTATGTAATGATATATGAACAATTTCTTCCCAAATATGCTTTTGTAAACAGGGGATAGTACAGCTTGAGCCTTGAAAGATGATACTGTTCTTTTATAAATAATCAGAAAAAACATTGACCAGGTCATGTTCTTTAAGTAGTGAAGGACAATGCAGAAGAATACAGAATACAAAATAACAGAGTTAGAAGGGAGATCTTGCAGGTCTTATAGTTCAATCTACTGTTCAAGCAGAAGACCTTATAAGCTAATACCATTTTGGAGAAAATGGCTGTCCAACTTCTTCTTAAAAACTAGATCCAGCCTCCTAGAATCAAGCACAGTCACAATTAGCATCATCATTTAATCTCACAATCCTGGCTGTTGTTTAAGAGCAATAAAGTAATGTAACCAAAACTTTAACTTCCGCATGAGTTGCTATCCAGATATTTTTTTATTACAACCCATACCCAGAATCACATGCCTGGACTCCTGCAATAAATTCGACATTTTGACAAATTTGGCTTTGAACATTGACAAATCTTCAAAGACATTTGACACATCTTTAAAATTTTGAAGAAGGGGCTTATGAAAGAAGAAGGAAGATTTTGAAGAAGGAAATTGCAATTGATGTGCAATGCAGTGATTGAGTATTACTATAATCACGCATTAGCTGTGTAGTGGATCCCGAGCTCTTAGCTGCTAAGTTCCTGGATGCAATTCCAAGTATTACATTTTATCCTTTGGCTTTTCAATACGGTCATCATAACCTTTATCAAGTGAACCAACCCGCCCAGTACATTCTTTGAGATCAAATCTATGAGAGGTCTCCCATTTTTGAGAGGTAAGTAGATGAAACCACAAAACAGTGTTTTTATGGACTAGCTACCCACAGTGGTTTTCCAGAAATTGGGAAAAACTGATTTGGCAGGTAATACTGTGTTTCTGTGAAAAAAAGACAGGGTCTTATTTTCTTTTGACCCCTGAAATAAGCGCTTGGCCTTATTTTTGGGGAGGTCTTATTATTTTTGAGGTGCAGGAGGTGGCAAGCATGGTCATCTCATGGCTGCTGCTGTGTTGCAATATTTTCAAGGTGAGCTTATTTTCAGGGGAAGGCTTATTTTAGTGCATGCGCTCAAAAGCCCGATTTGGCTTATTATCCAGGGAGGTCTTGTTTTCAGGGAAACGGGGTATATGGATGATGGAAGTTGTGCCATCAGGAATTATATGTATTACTATACTTGAGGTACATTTTGAAGATTTCTTGATGAGGAGTCCTTGGTGCTCTCAGAGCTTGGTGGAGAGATGTTTCTCTTGAGCTCAAACTCTACTCCTTACTAGCATTGATGATGTTACCTAGTTGGGTTAATGGAACGTCTGCAAGAAAACAACCAAGTTCAGAGGGCACCAATCATTTCATTTCAACCCTGAGCTGCAAATAATTCTCCTTTATTGGTAGGTTTCTTGCTGTTAAAAAGTAGAACGTCTGTAGTGATTATAGTGGCATAGGGAATGAATAAATAATAATTATGTGCAGCTATATGGCTGCATTCACAAGTCACTTACAGCCATAATTTATTCCAAATATGGTCTATGAAACAAGTCATAGCAGTCAGGTTCATAAATAAAACTAAGCCATAAAACTTAGTTTATAAGGTCACATTTTACGTGATGCTAAAATCAAGGAACCGCATTATTACTGAGTGTGGTCAATGAACCCCAGCGTATGGCTTGGCACACAAATTGCACTAAGTCATAATCATCTTTATTTGCTCTTTGAGAATAAGTTTGGGATGCCACATCAGTCTCTGGGTTTTATAAAATATTGTTATGACTTATAGCACATAAACGCAGGTAACTGTGTCTTCATCAGCAGAATAGCACCTTTTAGCCTAGCAGGTAAATATAAATCTAGTCTAAATCTGTTATATGTGATGGGCTTTAAAACCAAGAGAATCTACTATATATTACTTCTTTAGTTTCCACCAAGTACAATTCTGTACACAGAGATGTCATTGAGTTTAATCGCATTTATTCCATAGAGAGAATTGGATTGTTAGTCTCCATTTATTATTTAAGTGATTTTATCAGCTGCATAAGACAAATATCAAATACATTTTTCTGGATGCCCAGTTAAAGTATGTAAAAGAAATGGCTTCTCATGTAGAACTTTCTGGATTGTGCCTGACTCTGAAACCTTAACCAGGCATCAAGGAGAATGCATGTCATTCTTAGATAAATCATATCCTTATTTATATTATTGACAAGCTCTAAAAATCATTATTTGTACTAGTGAAAAGAAAAGCTATTGGTAATTGCTATTGGATTGTTTAAAAATTGGGAGAACTTCTCTCACGATACTTGTAAGCATCCATGATAATCCAATTAGGGATATCTGAAAGAAATCTCTCAAACCTTAGGTTCTAAATCTATTGCATTATTGCCAGAGTTATGAAATTAAGATCCTCGGTTACCTGCTATTATATTTTCCACCTATTCTGCTATCCCCTTGTAGGGAATTCCATCCGAGACTAAGCTAAATATCCAGAATTCCTTTTATATTGCCAGGTTCTCTGTGGTCAGAGATAATTTTAAAAAATGCCTTATGTGCATTGTGAATAGTGAAAATTGTTTGAATCCCAGGTTTCAAGTTTATTCACATTTGTATACCGCCCTATCTCCCCAAGGGTGTTTTCCCCCCCTCCTCCTCAAGTTACTATGTGGAAGCAAGTTTTTTATCATTTCCCTCTATTATTCCTCTAGGTCCTTTCTACACCATAGAATTCATTTCTGAATAAACATGCATTATCCACCACTGCATAGGGCTCATATTTGCGGTAATCAAATATCATGCTAGATGGGACCTTCAAGAAATTTGCTAAATTTTCTTGAACTAAATTTAACTGAACCGCCCACAGTTACTCTGTGAGGGAGATGAGTGGTTTCTAAAAACGATAAATAAATATTTGGATAGGCAAGATAGCTTTTTGGGTGGAAGGGAGGTGCATATAAAGGAGAAGATTGAGACATCCTAAGTGTGTGTATGAAAACCAAGGAAATAAAATAAAACCCCAAAAAATATTCAATTCAATTCAAAATAGTCTGCGCTGATCTTTATATAGAATCTGTGTAGCAGCAGTGAGGGTGCCATAAAGAAAATACGAATGTTTATTACTAAGATTATTACAGCCATCCCCATTGCTACCCCCAGATTCTTCTAAACAAAGAGCTTTATATTAATTAAGAGGCCCTCCCTCCCTGCAGGCCTACAGGTTAATAGACAAAGATAAATAGGCAAAGGGACAATTAGAAGGGAAATACATACCTTTAGAGCTGTGTATGCACAGTCTCGTCTAGGAATATTAGTCTCCATAGGTGCTGATTAATGGCTGTGCCCAATATAGGAATCATTCAGGGGAAAGAGCTGTCTGCTTAGTAACAGATGTTCTGCCTGAAAGCATTTCGTGCAAAATTGGAGGGAGGGGGAGGAAAGAGAGAGAGAGAGAGGCTGGATCCCGAATGCTCTTCTTCGGGTGAGTTTGCAAGTATATGGTGACAATTGCCTTGTTTTCATCAAGGTGGAAAAGCGTTAAGATGGGTCTCTCCATCCCAGCCTGCATTCACAAGCTGTTTTTGGTTTTGAAAAGAGGCTGTATCTTTAATAGCCGAAACTCTTGGAAAAGCTTTGAAGTGGAAGAGCAGAGATACAGCCTTACTCTTTCCCTGGGAGCCCAGGCGTTCGGGATACTGTCGGGGCCTTTGCATGGACTGTCTTTGCCCCAAAGATGCCACTGGAATGCCATAACCTCCACACAACCAACACATCAGGAGAACTAATAAAGGAGAATATCTATAGCTCTGAGCATGGTTATTTTCTTGCAGACATCTCATTACTCAAACTAGGTAACATCTTTGTTGTTTGTAAGGAGTGGGGTTTGCTCTCAGTTTATATTCTAGTGGCTTGCCCTGTCAGTGTTGGTGGGATCAAATAGATTAACTCCAAGATCAACATCAGACCAGCAATCACAAAGTAAACAATACCCCAATACCCCAACTAAGGAACTGCCAAACAAGCCAACAGTAAGCAGGCCAACCAAAGAACCTCTAAGTAAGACCACCCTCAGATAAGCAGAGATTAACACCAAGCAGCAAACAATACGAGGGGTCCTTCGTGCTCTCTAAGCCTGTGTTAGGGTTTCAAATAGTATCCAAAAGTAAATCAAAGTCAAAGCAACGTATTACTCAAAGTTCCAATTTATTAATAGAACTATGCTGGCACATCTGGGAAAACCCGAATCTGAAAGCTTCCAGATTTTTCCCATCTAGTTGAAAGTTCAACATCTTGTCCCCACACCCACAAGCCAATCACATGGTCCAATCCCCTACTGCCATGCTGGCAGTTCCACCCATACAATTCCAGTCAGGTGCAGAAGTGCAGAGACAAAAGATGACCTTGGCTTTCTAGAAAGAATTTTGTTATGGCTACATAGTATGTAACTCCTTACAATCCCCCCTTCCATTTTCCTACAATAGAAAATGTGTAGTGGAATAATAGAAAGGGTGGCAGGCCAAAGATCCAAATGAAAAGATAGCTGCAGGCCATGTTTTCTTCTTCTTCTTCTTCTTCTTCTTCTTTTTTTTGAGAACAAACACCAATCCTTACTAGTAAGGGTGGGATTCTACCAGTTTAACAACCGGTTCGCTGAGCGTGTGCGTGCATGTGCAGTTTACAGAGAAATCACCTCATTACCTCTGGGGAGGAAAACAGCTGAGGTGTGGAATCCACTCTGCTGCAACTGTCAGCTGGGCTTCAGAAAAGGGAATAGAGGTGAATAGAGCACAGGGACGGGCCCAGCTGAAAGTCGGAGCTACCGGTTCACCCGAATCAATCCGAACCAGTAGAATCCCATCCCTGCTTACTAGCCTTGTGAGGTTAAATATTTTGGGTAATGAACCATCTGCAAGAAAACAACCAAGCTCAGAAAGCACAAAGGACCCCTCATTGGGGGAACTGTCCAAGAATGTCCAGAAAAACTGTTTAAATGAGACTGTCTACCACAGCAATCAAAGTATGACCAGTATATTTTTCTGTGCTTTTTGTTATATCGGATTCTAAAACATTCTATGGAAATTTATTAGAAAAGTTTTTAAAAATGAACGTATGTTTTAAGTGTTTAGCACGCACCTTCTTGCAATGTTAAAAAGTAAAGATGATGGAATCTGCAGCTTTTGGTTGAAGGGCGGAAGTTGAATGATTTTATCCTGGGGTCATTTATCCCAAGGTCACTCTCAAAATCAGGGCTGTCAAACTCCCCGCCCACAGGCTGGCCATGCCCACGCCCAGTTTAGCAAAGGGGGCAAAAGTCCTGATACGTCACGTGACGCCACCGTGACGACATGAGTTTGACACTCCTGCTTTAAATATTGACACTGGTAGTTCTTTTTATTGGGGAAGCATATAGCACAGAACGTCTCCTTCTTCTACTCCATCCCAAAATTGTTTATTTTGAAGTTGGCGTATAAAAAGTGAAGCAAACAGTGCTCTGCTCCAAACGTATAACTAGGAGGCCCAGTGAAATGACAAACTCATTTCCATTTTCTGTTTGATCTTTTCCCTTTTAAGAGGACAGAGAATGCAAGCAAGAATAATATTTCCTTGCATTTAGGCCTTTATATTTATTTAGTATTAATGGGAGGAAACACCAGTATTCATCTGATTTTATCTCAGATTGTTTTTAAATATATATTTTATAAAATATTAACTGGGAACCTACCCTGAAAATGAAGCTTGGCTATTGCCAAAATGAGCAGCCTGCTATCGCTTCAATTTTCTCCTACATACTCTAGAAATACAAAATACATAGATGTCATCTTATTGAAAGCCTCCCATTTGCTACACTTGACTGGGGGAAATAAAAATTCTGATTGCAATGATATGATCAAGAAGTAAGGCAGAGATCCATCCACAAGCCACATGTTCTCAGAAGTGTCTCCTTCCACCCTTTATAACCCTTAAGATAGAAGATCTTCCTTTGATAGAATGTTTCTTACACAGTGGCGTAGCGTGGGTTGTCAGCACCTGGGGCAAGGCAAGTAATTTGCGCCCCCTAACCCGTGGATTTTAGCACTCGGGGGAGGCAGCTCTTCTTGTGGTGTCGAGCCCACGCACCTCCCGCGAGGATCCGGCGGGCAGCCGCTGCCCAAAGGGCTCGGCCATCCGGGTCCGACACTCGTTGCCTCGCCTTGGGGAGAAGCGGGCGCCCTTTGCGTGGTGCGGGCCTGGGACACCCGACGCTCCTTTCTACGGAGGGCGACGGCCCGAAAGCCGGGGCAAGAGGGTCTTCCCGGGCCGCTGCGGGACCCAGGTCGCCGCTCCTCTGGCTGGCTCGGAACGGAGGAGTCTTCCAGGGTCTCCGCACGGCTGTTGCTTCGAAAGACCTGCGCCTTTAAGTCTCGCCTGGCCCCCTCGGGTGGCGATGGCGGGTGCGAGGAGCCGGCGCTGGCCTCAGCCGGGGGATGGCCCGGGAGGATTTGGCCCCTACTGGCCGCTGTTCGCTCCCCGACTCTCGCCAGCCCAGGAGCGCCCAGGCGCCGCCGCCGCCAACTCCAGAGACCCGCGGAGGAGAGCTTCCGAGTCGGGTCTCTGGAGCGCGCCCCCCCAGCTGTTGCGCCCGGTGCGGGCGCCCCCCCCCTGCACCCCCCACGCTACGCCTCTGTTCTTACATACTGGGTTAATTTTAGAGGCAAGCTGTCCCCATTTTTATATTGATATCCTGGGATCAAGAAGAGCAGAAAGAATGTTTGAATGTGTCAGTGTTACTGCTAGTAAGTAAACTTATTGTAAAGTACCCACTGTTACAACACCATCTTCCTGAATGCATATACTCTAAAATTAGTATTCAAAGTATTCCTTTGTCCTGTTACCTAATCCTGGTTTTCAATTTAAAAATGTGTTAAGATTTTGGTCTTTGAGCAAAATGAGTCAGGCATACTTAAACACACACACAAAGACACTCATGAATTTGTGTATATGCACACATGTATCAGAATTCTCTAGGTACCATAGCTCCTCCTCAGTTACACCTCTGTAGTGTGAAGGAGAGAGAATTTAATTAGGAGTAGGGAACAGACAATTCCAAATCCAAATAAAGACACTGAGTCAGTTACTCCTTCTCAACCTAGCTTATATCAGAAAAAAAACTTAAAACTTATCTTAAATTTAGTCAAATAACTTTTCCAGTTCTTGATAGTTAGGACTCTAATTTACAAAAAGGACTCTAGAATTAGATGGATGAGATTGACCTCTAATTTCAAGATTCTTTGACAGATTGAAGAAACTATCCTGAGAGGGATTAAATTAAATTAAATTAAATTAAATTCAGGGGCCAGAAGAATTCAGTCTAAATTTGCCTTTATATTTGAGCTTTAGAAATTGTAATACAAGTTCTGGTATTATCAAAGTGGAATTATATCATCATGATATTCCATTCCATTTGCTTGATGTTGTAGAAACTATCCATTTTGATGCAATGGAAACCAAGAAGGGGAATTCCCTGTGATTTATATCTCAACATTTGAGAGGATAGTTAAACTGTCCATACTTTTTGAGATCGCTTTTATAGAAGCTGCATTTCAGCAGCATAGGTTTGGGGATCTCTTCGAGGGCTGAGCTCACAGCGTTGGTCTATATCAAGATTGCCGAACCTTGGCCACTTTAAGACTTAACGACTTCTTCTCCCAGAATGGCAGCATGGTTGACTGAAGAATTCTGGAAGTTGAAGTCCACAGCCTGGTCTGTATGAACACTGTTTCTTTTACTGTGATGATATCACGGTAATGTGGTAAGTGACAAAATAGTTTCCAGAAGACATATTCTTTGCAAATAGAAATTGGACTGGGCAGACTTCTAACAGTGAAATCCTTAAGAATTACAACCAATGAGATCAACACAGCTTGGCTGGATTAAATCAAAGGCCTATATTTTTATACAGGCAGAAAAAAGACAACGTGTAAGATATATTTGTGCTTTTTGCTTTTAGTTGAGATAAAATGCATGAAAAAAGCAGGGTGCGTGACATCAATTGAAGACAACTTCCATATTAAAAAGATGCAAATGCACCCAACAAACGCCCATCCTTTTTTTCAAATTGATCTGTTTCTTTTATTAATAGTCACACAAGGTGGATTGCATTTTAGTTTAGATAGTTTCTTCTCCCTGCTGTTTTAGATGGAAAGATGTGACTTACTTATGCAATGTTTAATGCAGAGTTTGCTTCTCATCACAACCAATTAATGTTATTTGATTTCATTAAAAATAGCATTTTCTCAAATGGGAAATCACTCCTGTAAAGAAAATTTAAATGAACCCACAATTTGTGGACTTGGAAGCTACTATCAAGACTGCTTGTTACACATTCAGCCTTGGAAGGCAGGAGAAGAAATTGTTTGTTCCCTGGTAGGGTTTAGCAAACTCAGTTGGATGAGTTATTAATTGTTGCTGACTTTGCAGATCTTTTTCCCCTTTAATTTTCATGAGTTCCAGAGATTAAAAAGCAGGAAAACCACCCAAGACAAAATAAAGTAATATTTACCAACTCAAGCAATTGCTTAGGTTTACAGAGATAGGCATCTATGATAAAAATGATAATGAGATATTTAGAAAAAATACTTTTCTAGCACTATGGGCACAAAGTTACTGCCACAACTTTCTTTTCTGAGAATATTTCTGAATACTATATGGTGGTTCATGTAAGTCTGTTAGAAAGTAAGAAAAGTACCCATAAGCAATGCAAGGTTATTTTATATACTGTCTGGAAAAAATATTATTTATTTATTATTTATTTATTTATTTGGATTTATTGACCGCCCCCTCTCTCCGAAGAGACTCGGGGCGGTGTACAGGAATTTAAGAACATATACATATAACAAATTATAAATAATTAAAACTAAATTAAATGTTTTACCCTGTGTTAAAAAGTACCTTGTTTAAATTTATATCGTAAAAACCCGATTGGTAATATTTACTAAAACTAGGTACGGTAGGTTAGGCCAGGCCGGCCTGCTAGAAAAGATGGGTCTTTAATTGTTGACGGAAGGAGCGGAGGTCCATGATAGATCTAAGTTCGGGGGGTAGGTCATTCCAGAGGGTTGTGCCCGCCACAGAGAAGGCCCTTCCCCTGGATGCCTGTTGGCATTGCCAGGGGGACAGCACCCGGAGAAGTCCCTCTCTGTGTGAGCGAATCGGTCGAAGGGATGTGTGGGGTAGGATACGATCACGCAGATAGGTAGGACCCGTGCCATGGAGCGCTTTAAAGATGGTAATCAACACCTTGAAGCGCACCCGAAAGGCCACAGGTAGCCAGTGTAGCTCGCGCAGGAGCGGTGTTACGTGGGAGTACCTGGTGGTACCCATAATTGCCCACGCGGCCGCATTCTGGACTAGCTGTAGTCGCTGGGTGCACCTCAAGGGCAGCCCCATGTAGAGAGCATTACAGTAGTCCAGTTGGGATGTCACGAGCGCATGAGTGACTGTGCGAAGTGCGTCCCGGTCCAATAGGGGCCGCAACTGGCATACCAGGCAAACCTGGCAGAAAGCCCCCCTGGCCACGGCCGTCACATGATCTTCCATAGACAGCCGAGCATCCAGGAGGACGCCCAAGTTGCGAGCCTGATCCACGGGAGCTAGATGTTCACCCCCTATGGCCAGTGATAGGATCAACTGGTTGTACCAGGGCGCCGGAAACCACAGTCACTCGGTCTTGGAATAAGACACCCATAAAACCCCTCAGGGTGTGTGTTATGTAAGATACAGCCTGTTGTGCCTTAAAATGGCTTCTACTGTACTGCCGTAAAATGGCTTCTACTCTACAGCACAGTGGAGTTGCCATAGCAATGGCTTCACAGTACTCCACAAGGGGGCTCTCTCTGGTAAGGGGGAAAATCCAACATTAGAAATTACGTTTGGTCCGGTCATTTCCCCTCTATAAATAAATACCAGGGCAATGCTGGGTTATTGGCTAGTATTATATAAAGTTGAACTTGTATGAAATTCTACATAGAGTTTCATGAAGGCATTGCTTTTAAAATGGGGTTTTCTCTTATTTGACTTTTTTTAATCCTAAATTATTTTTCAATTATGGAGCCATTATAGGGGAGATTCTATTGTGCAGAATAGAAAGAAGTTGAAAGAAGACGCTAATAGGGCTACCATATCTGTCTACAAAATCTGAACAATCACTAGAACAGAATAGTAAGGAGAAGCAGAAAATATTCACTCTTTCCTGTGGTCTACAGCAGGGGTCCCCAACCCCCGGACCACGGACCGGTGCCGGTCCGTGGCTTGATAGTAACTGGGCCAGAGTGAGCGGCGGAGAGAGTAGTGCAACTCTTAGGAGAGTGTAGCAAACGGTCCGCTATCCTGACGGCTGGCCGGGGCGCTCAACAGGGGCAGCGGCCTGCATTGGGGGGGTTTGGGGCACCACCCGACCCTGTGTGGGGGGAAGGGGCTACCAGGCCCTCCTGCCCGGGATGCAGCCTGTTCTTTCCTACCCTAGCCGAGGATCCTTCGTCCAGGACCCCTAGCAGCTTTCCCGCGCGGGTGCACGCAAGGCACCCTCCCTGGGTCGCGTTCCCATGAGATGCAGGTTCCCACCTCGGGTTCCATGTGACCGGCAAACACGCGCGCGGCCCATGTGACTCGACTCACCCGCTGGAGGCTCCCACCGGTCCGCGGAATTTTTTTTACATGAAACCAGTCCCTGGTGCCAAAAAGGTTGGGGACCCCTTGTCTACAGAATCTGGACAATCACTAGAACAGGATGGCAAGGAGAAAATACTCTTTCCTTCCATGTAGTAATAGTATAGAGCAGGGGTGTAAAACTCGTGGCGTTACATTGTCGTCGTGTGACGTATCGTGACTCTTCCCCCCGCCCCCTCATTAAACCAGGATAGGCGGGGCCAGCACATGATGCATCTGGCCCACAGGCCACAAGTTTGACATCCCTGGTATAGAATTTTGCAATTCAGATCTGACAGTTGTGTATCACAGTCCTGTCATTTACCAATCAAAACAACTAAAAGGACAGGGCAGTCCAATAATAAAATAGCAACCCAATTACATTTGAAGCATTGGCAACATTGTGCACTATCAACTGCTTTGTATTTCAAGTGAGGCCATTTTTTTTTTTTATAAAATCCAACCACTTTCCCTCCTAGCAATTATCTTCCTTTTCAGAGGAAACATAGTCCCGAAAAAGCAGAGAAAGGATTATCTCGCACACCTGAGAGCGGCTGAAACTTCTGAACAGTTCTACTTGCAGAAGAATAAATTCTTTCATTGCCTTCAGCTGTTGATCTGAGACTTGACGAGAAAAATATCACATGTGATGCCGTGTTCAAAAAAAGAACACCTGATTGTTTAAAGCCCCGCTTTTCATGATTTGACAGTTTGTTATTGTATAGATCACAAAACATTAATTGTACCAAAAGAAAATTACTGCTTTATTTGATTTCTGTGTGTTACATGCAGACGCTGTTTTGAGGTTATGACAGCTTTTCTGAGGCTATGAAAAGAATTACTTAGGGAATACTCTTTCTAGTGTTTTTTGTAAGGTTGAATAATTTCCTGGTGTTTACATCTTGCTTGCATCAACATGAGAATGAGTGAAACAATAGCAGAGAATAGATTACAGTCAACATGGAATAAAATTAATGTGATGGTGACTGCAAAATCAGTTGCTAATGCATTGGGAAACACTTTAGGGGAGTTTGTATTGTATGAGCCCGCTGAAAATATATTGATGTGCTTAAAGGGTGTTTTTCCCTCCCTGGGGAATTGTCACAATATTTGTGACCTTCCGTTCCCATCCATCCATTCATTGTTTTAAAACGTTTAGAAAATAATAGTTTTCCTTAATGTAAAAAACTCCTGGAAAGAGAGAAGCAGCTTTAGTTGGTAGATTTTGGATACACTATTGAAAATATATTGCACAAGGTGAAGGGGCGTGTGTGTGTGTGTGTGTGTGTAAAATACTATGTGTTATTGCAGCTAGACATATTTGAGACGCATTGCTATCTATAGTTTTTAAGCTCTGCTTTTAATATCTAGCACTTCTAGATGCTCCTATACCTGTGATGGTGAACTTATGGCACATGTGCCAGAGGTGGCATGCAGAGCCCTCTCTGCTGGCACACACACTGTTGCCCTGGGTGAGATCCAGGGATGGTTTCCTGCCAGTTCTAACCTCTTCTATAGAAGAGGTTCCACAAATCTACAGTGCCGTTTAGAACCGGTTCCAGCTCCCTACCCCCGCCAGTCCCCACATCATCAAGATGAATAACGAGAGGGGGAATTCTGGGAGTTGAAGTTTGAAGTCAAATGCTGTCAGGTTTGAATACCCCTGGGTTGTTGTTTTTTCTAAAGGGTTAGTGGTACAAGGGTCTTGTAACTTGATAGCTTTAAGACATGCATGCTTCAAATGCCAGAGTTCCTGAGTCAACATTTTGGTTGATAAGCAAGAATGTTGTTAAGTGAGTTTCACCACATTTTATGTTGGCCACACCCACCCAATCACATGGCTGCCAAGCCACTCCCACAAAGCAGCCACAGCTGCAGAAGAGGTTCTAAAAAAAATTGAAACCCACCACTGGTGAGATCATCGCGGTGTTTCTTTTGTGAGTTTCTGTTTCCCTGCAAACGATGAAACAGAAGCTCACGAAAGGAAAAGATCTCATCTCTTGCTGTGCCGCTGCTGTTGGACTGCCTCGCCTCCCACCCACCAGCTGGTCTTCGGGTCTCTTCCATGCATGCGTGCATGTCTGCACATGTGCATATCCGTGCATGTTTGTGCGTACACGCACCTTTCTTTTAGTGTTTGCTCTTTCCTTTGCCTCTGCTTCTAGTTTAATTTATTAATTTATTATACTTAATTTATTGGGAATTTTAGTTTAGTTTAGTTTTAATGGGGAATTTTTAGCACAGGAATAAGGTTTAATCTGTTTTTAAATATGTTTGTATACTTGTTGTTTTTATTCTTCCTGTGCACCGCTCCGAGTCCCTATGGGGAGAGGGAGCGGTCTACAAATTAAATTATTATTATTATTAGTTTGTAGATTTAATAATGGAACCTTGGTTTGGTTCCTGTTTACATTTTGTAAATTCATTTGGATAGCTTTTGAAGGCAGAGAGAGTAGAAAATTGAAATAGGTTACTTGTTAAATAAATAATCACTGCATTTGTAAACTTCTATCAGCAATTGTGGGTTAAAGCTGAAATCCTTAAAACATATATGTAGCTAATAACCACAGATCACATTCTGCAAATGCTGGCATGACTCTTGAGTGCTGGTAAAATTATTTTCTCTCTTGGT
This sequence comes from Rhabdophis nuchalis, assembly GCA_039707465.1. Taxonomy (NCBI): domain Eukaryota; kingdom Metazoa; phylum Chordata; class Lepidosauria; order Squamata; family Natricidae; genus Rhabdophis; species Rhabdophis nuchalis. The sequence continues at coordinate 49,727,833 of CM077646.1, forward strand.
CTGAGGTGGCATCAGAATGGTTTGTCCTTCTACATGCAACACTGGTTTTTTAGGAGTTTATGAGATCAAGGCTTCTTTTTCTCAGTGTACTTTGATCAATATTTCTATGGTCATCAAGCAACACATCTATGCCTCAGTTGTGTTTATGTAGTACAAAATGCACTACATAAACAAGATATACGGTTCCTTTATAAGAGAAATGGATGCCATTCACATACTGAAGGAAGGAATTTCCTGATTATTCTTTCATTATTCTTTGTGAATTACATTTCATGAGATGTCTGATGACTAGTGAGACAAAATAATTCCATTTCTTATCCGATGAAGTACTAAAGCCTAGGCTGCAATATTTGTCATAATCTTCGTTACATTTGTGAATGATTTAATAGGCCTCGATTCTTTTTCATTTCCTAAGAGCTGTGTGCTATTAAATCGAGGCAATATTTAGCAATTGGTGTTGTCTCAAGAGGGTTATTACTCAAAGACATGCGTTTGAACATTCATTCGTTGTTTTATAAATGTCTTCAGTGCATGAAGTATTTAAGCACTAAGAGACTTTTGTGAGGAAAACCTTTATACAAGGATATTTAAGATTATGGTACATTTCCATTAATAGCATTCCCATGTAAGTTCATGCCTCAGCATTATCCAGGTAACTCAAGAGAATGGGCCAGTCAGTACTTATTAGTGCCAACTCTACTGACTGTGGAGAAATTAATATGCTGTGTGTCCCAGTAATTCACCGAGGATAAAAACACCTTGAGTAGTTCAGCAGGAGATTCAAGTTTTAAGAAAATTCAAGCTGTGGCCTTCTAGATATATTATACTTAATGAAAAGCTCAAGAATGGTAAATATGGCAGGAAGCAAAAGATCAGAATCAACAAATGGCCCAGTTCTGTCTTCTTTCTATAGAAATTGCATGTGATTTGATTCAATCCAAAGTAGAAGGGTTATGAGAAAGCCATCTGATTTCCAGCCTTTTCATAAACCAGAGAGGAAGGCAGAAGTAGTTTCAGTCTTCGTTTCAAGGCTGATCCTTGATCAAGTTCAGAAAAGCTGGAAAACTCAGGAAAACAATTCCTAAAAAAGACCTTTATTGCTAGTAGGGTAGTATAACCTGCTCTTAAAAGCCCTCAGAATATATTTCCAAATCAACTTAAACCACTCTCTTCTCTCTACTGGTCGTCTGCCCAAGGTCATGCTTTCCTAAAAAAAATAGTCTCTTGTGTAGATAGGTAGGACAAAGTGACCTCCTTTTGAAAGTTCATAATCACTAAGGGAAACCATTTTGGATTCAGCTGCACTGAAAGTCTGCTCAAACAATGCTGTGACATGATATTGATGAGAAGGGACTGCATTGATCTCTTGGCATCTTTCCCTTTCCCTTAACTTGTATTTGTGGCCTATGAAAACAGGAATCGTCTATAAAAGCAGAGAATTATATTGTGATGAGAGTGTGAGACAAGACTTGGGTTTACATCCCAAGTGAGCAGTGAGGCTCATAGCTTGACCTGTAACATCCATCAACTTACACAGCTTTATCTGGTGGTAGTTGTAAGGATAACATGTGGAAGGGAGAGCTGCTATCCATCCTATGGAAGGTGAGGTGTACATTCTTTATGAATCTCACAGGTCACCTGGAGCAAGCTTTCAAGGACAAATGCATACTTCTTTACCTGCAGCTGGAATGAAAAAGATATGAAAATGATAATTTTGGAAACGTACAAAAAAGGGGCACTTAATGCTTCAAAAACTTTTCCTTACTTTAGAGGAACTTTCTTGACCTGTTAGGGTGTGCAGAATATGACCATACGATGCAGACTTTGGGGGGGGGGGGTAGTATTTATCCTAAAGTAATAAATGGATTTCCCAGATGGCACATAAGAACATCTGCTTTTCTTTCAGACTGAGCTCATGGGTCATTCTGACCCTGTCTGGCTACTACAAGGTGGTTTATTTTTGAGCATAAATAAAAAAGCCATTCTTTGGATTGAGCTTCTCAGGTTTATTTTTTTTAAAGCAATTATGTACATTTATGTAACCTGGGAAGGCAGTTTTAAGCCAGCGAATCAGTAGTGGGTTCCGGATCCCGTCACAAGCAGTATGCTGCAATAGGGCTGGGTATCCACCATGTGCACATGCACTGTGCACGCATGTGCATCCACTGCCTGTGATGCTCAAGCCGCTTGGCGGAGCGTCACGCATGCGACGTACGCTCCATGTGCGTGTACAAATGGCCTGGTTGGGTCAAATACAGGTAAAGGGGGGGGGGGGCTCCAGAGCACCATACCGGAATGGTACCTGGTGTTCCCAGCAGGCAGCAGTATGCCCCTATCCACAATTGCAGCAAATCCGTGCAAAGTGCCACATCTGGGAATAGATTTTTTGGGGGGGAGAGGAAAAGCAACTCTGTCTTTAAAAAGATGTTGTGTAGTTGAGAAAACGTCCTCTGAATTGGGAATCGAGTCTTGTGCTCAATAGATCGGAGGCGACGATGAAGGATGAGACTGGAGGGAAGAGTTAGGGTAGAATTAATTAGGACCCTGTTTTTCAAAATGGGATTTGATCGCTGTCCATTTCCTGGAGCATCTTTTGTGAAAAATAAATATTGAATGAACTGAGCAGCTGTAACCTCGCTGCTAATAAATACCCGGAGACTAGTTTTGCAATAAAATAAGGAGGGAGATTGAAGAATTGTGTAAATATAGTCAGTCTTCTTTTCTCCTTTATCCTTTTGGTAGGGCAACCTACTTTGGAGAAAGCAAGTAAGACTAAGGCTTTTCCTGCTGTAAGGTATATATTTTCTTCTGTCATGCTTCAGACAGAGGCATAGTCTGGGTTCCTAATCTCCAGACCTTCAATGCAGCAAATATTGTTACAGAAGGAGAGGAGGAGGAGGAGGAGGAGGAGGAGGAGGAGGAGGAGGAGGAGGAGGAGGAGAAAGAAGAAGAAGAAGAAGAAGAAGAAGAAGAAGAAGAAGAAGAAGAAGAAGAAGAAGAAGAAGAAGAAGAAGAAGAAGAAGAAGAAGAGACAGAGACAGAGACAAGTTACAGTAAAGACAAGAGCCAAGTGGCAGAGACCCAGAGATACACACAAAAAAATAATCTTGCATCGTTCATGGCAGGCAGCTAGTGTTGCTTACAATGTCTGAACTAAATTATGGATGCCCCATCAGAATACAGTTGCTGCTAGAAAACCAAATGTCAAGCTGGCTCATTAGTGTTTCATTTTATTTATTTAGCAGCAAAAGTAATAAAGTAGAAGAAACAAGAGCTTGTTGAGAAGTTCCAACTATGGCTCAGTTTTCGGCCATTGTGTTTACTTTACCATGGTGCCCTATATAGGCACTACAGGTAGTCCTCGACTTATAACCATTCATTTAGTGACTGAAGTTTCAATTGCACTGAAAAAGTAATTTAGGATCATTTTTCACACTTACGACAGTTGCAGCATCCACATGGTCACATGATCAAAATTTCGGCGCCTGGCAATTGGCATGTATTTGTGATGGATGCACTGTCTTGGGATCACCTTTCGTGACCTTCCAACAAGCAAAGTCAATGGGGGAAGCTGGATTCCCTTAATCACCACATGATTCACTTAACAATTACAGTGATTCACTTAGCAACAGTGACAAAAAAGGGGGATAAAATCAGCAAAACTCACTTTTTGCACCTGCCTTGCTTAGCAGCCAAAACTTTGGGTTCAACAGTGTCCGTAACTCGAGGTCTACCTGGAAAGACAGAATTCTCAAACCTGATTTTTTTAGAAACGAAAAAGGAAATCACCCTTCAAAGAGTGATATGGAACAATAATACAATAATACAATAATACAATAGCAGAGTTGGAAGGGACCTTGGAGGTCTTCTAGTCCAACCCCCTGCTTAGGCAGGAAACCTTATACCGTTTCAGACAAATGGCTATCCAACATCTCCTTAAAGACTTCCAGGGTTGGGGCATTCACAACTTCTGGAGGCAAGCTGTTCCAGAGGTTAATTGTTCTAACTGTCAGGAAATTCCTCCTCAGTTTTAAGTTGCTTTTCTCCTTGATTAGTTTCCACCCATTGCTTCTTGTTCTGCCCTCAGGTGCCTTGGAGAATAGTTTGACTCCCTCTTCTTTGTGGCAACCCCTGAGATATTGGAACACTGCTATCATGTCTCCCTTAGTCCTTCTTTTTTATTAAACTAGACATACCCAGTTCCTGCAACCGCTGTTCATATGTTAACCAATACACGTTAACACACTTTTTAAAGAAGTTGTCAATCTTTCAGTGATTACCTGTGTTTTTTTGAACTTCAACACCAGCTTCTGATATATATATATATATTTCAGGCTTCCTGAGCCACCATATAATTTGTATGCAGCAGGCAGGGATTTCGTTTGCTGTAATCTGGAGAGGAGATAAGGGTGACATCTGGTTCACACCTGTGGTTTTAGGGATAAGAGCATAGCTGCTTTATGTATTATTCAGGGCACTCCTTTGACGCCTCATGGAGTTTGGCTGTTCAGGCCCTTGATCCTTTCTTTCTGTACTTGCCTAAAGTAAACAAGAAAAACAGCGGGCTCCTCCTGGTAGACATTATAGGCTGAGCAAAAGCAGCTTCAAATGCCAACTGTCTGGCAATTAAGTTGGAAAGCTGCTTTCCTGATTATTCCGATAAGGCTCTGATTGTAGAAGGCCTGTTGGTAGAAAGTTGAAGCTAGGCATCTGTGCAGCTTTGCAGTCATTAGCCGAGGTGAAGCATCTCAGCTTACAAGAAGCTTCTGTTTACTAAACTAACAAAGTTGTTTATAAATGAAGTATCCTGCAGACAAGCCATCCCTCTTCTCTTCAAGGTGACATCTCTCCTGGCCAAACTAAAGGGAGTAACCCAAAGGTGCTTTTTTTTTCCAAGAGGCAACTGGACTTCCTGATTTTTCTTTGAAGACGTTTCACTTCTCATCCAAGAAGCTTCTTCAGCTCTGAGCTTCTTGGATGAGAAGCGAAACATCCTCAAACAAAAACCAGAAAGCCCAGTTGCCTCTTGAAAAAGCACCTTTGAGACAACCAATGACCAGGATGACTGAGAATCTCCAAGGACATAAATGGAACAAGTAAGGAGGTATTGGCCTCAATTTTGCATTCCAATGCCATCATCAGGAGCCATGGTAGCTCAATAGTCAGAATGCAGTATTGGAGGCAAACTCTGCCCAGAAGTCTAGAGTTCAATCAGTCTCAAGATTGACTCAGCCTTCCATCCTTCCAAAGTCAGTAAAATGAGAACCTAGTTTATTGGGGGCAAAATGCAGTGGTGGGTTCACAAATTTCAGCAACAGGTTCTCTGCTTGGTTGCTGGATGGGCGTGTCCTAGTCAGCCTCCTGCACCATGGGGGGGGGGGGGGGGAACTGTTTTTGCCTTCCCCAGGCTCCAGAGGCTTTTCTTGAGCTTCTGGCAGGGTAAAAAACTGCCTCCCCTGAGCTCCAGAGGCCTTCCAGGAGGCCCATATCCCCCGCCCTCTCCGAGCCTCCGCGCGGGCCCTGCACTTACCTCACATCCAAAAGGGGCTGCGTGGAGCCTCCTGGGAGGGACATGGTGGGGTGGCAGTGGCCAAGCATGGTGGGCGGGGCCAGCCAGGAGTGGGATTCGGAGGTTCTCCAAACCAGCCATAATTTTAGCTGTGGGTTCTCCTGAACTCAGTCGAACCCGTAGCATCCCACCCCTGGCAATATGCCGATATGGTAAACTGCTCTCAGAGTGCTGTAAAGCAGTGTCTCACAACCCTTTGGACACCAGGGACCACTTCTGTGGAGGGTGGTTTTATGTGGACTAGGCGGAGGGGCTTGGTATTGTGCGCTGCCTGGATCCTGCGTGTACGCAGATGAGGCTTCACTCGCTTGTGCAGGCCAGTTCCCGGTGGGCCAGAGCCCAGTGCTGGCCTGCAGCCTGGGAATTGGGGACCCTTGCTGTAAAGCACTATGGAACAGTATATAAGTCTAACACTATTGCTTTCATCGGAACTCACATAGGTCTTTGAAATTTGATGATACTGCAGTGATGTAATTGACATCTTGAGAGATTTCATACTGGTCTACCAGAATCATATGATGAGAAGATTACATAGCTTGCTGTGTTTTTTAAATATATATTTTTATAGATGTAAATATATCTTAAAGGAAGTCAGCCTTTCAACATTGGCATGGAATACACTTCAATATAATGTCCAAAGATCATGGCAATTTGTTAGGTATGACCTGTGTTTTGAATTTCATTGCCAGGACTTAAATATATTTCAAGCTTCCTGAGCCACAGCATAATTTGTATGCATTGTGGCATGCATATAAATCAATTTAAATAAATAAAATAAATTTCAGAGCTCTCATCCAATTGGATATTTGCTTAGGAGATTTTGGTATTATTGGGATTAGAAAGATACTTGGTGATAAGATTGGGTGCATTATCATCCTCCCTCTGAAATACAGTTTTCATGGTAGTATTTTTATTACCCTTAAATTACTGCGTTTATCACTCTGTAAATTGTTTTGAAACACTGATGTTGCAAAAGAGTATGAAAACTCATTAAAGAGTAAATAACAGCAATTTGTTTTGAATAGTCTTCTAATACCTTTTGAAATACAGCCGGGTAGAAGGGAGGTACCATGAAATGAAATGAAACTGGGGACCACATACTTGAGAATCTATGATCCAACTGACCTGAATGTACATTTGATAAGAAACAATTATTTTGGAAACATTTCTAGAAATGAGATTTTTCTCGTGGGCTGTGGAGACCAGACTCTTTTAAAGTTTCAGTAAATTGACAACATATTTTCCTGCCCGTCTCTAGTTCATCAGTTCATGAAATGACATGACTCTGCCTGGGAATTTCATTAGTGGCGTATGCTGTGTAAATTAGGACCGTGCCATGGTATTTGCAGACTATTAAATCTTTGCTATAATCCATAGGACACACACCTGTTAGGAAATGTCCATGCTAAGCCATGTCATTTCATGAACTGATGAACTAGAATGTTTCACAGAAGCTTCCCTACCATCCATGAAGAAGCTAGCTTCATAAAAGCCTGGATCTGTACTTAGAAAAGTTAGGGAGTTCTTTAAAGGACTCATTCTCACAAGTTGAGCATTGCAAAGTATTGAAAAATTGGTACTTTATCATAATTAGGCACTACAAAGTGACAATTGAGGTGCACCCGGAGGCTTCAGTTAGTTCAGAATGCAGCCGCGCGAGCAATTATGGGAACCACTAGGTTTACCCACATTACACCACTCTTGCGCGAGCTGCACTGGCTGCCTGTCGTCTTCCGGGTGCGCTTCAAGGTATTAGTTATCATCTTTAAAGCGCTCCATGGCTCGGGACCTAGCTATCTGCGGGATCGGATCCTGCCTCACACATCCTCACGGCCGATTCGCTCCCACAGAGAGGGACTTCTCCGGGTGCCGTCCACTAGACTTTGTCAGCGGGCGACGCCCAGGGGAAGGGCTCTCTCTGTGGCGGGCCCGGCCCTCTGGAACGACCTCCCCCCGATATTAGAACGACCACGGACCTCCGCTCCTTCCACCTGAAATTGAAGACTCATCTTTTCCGCCTGGCCGGCCTAGGGTAGTCTCTCTCTCTATGGGTTTTTAAATGTATATTTATATTTAGTGGGGATTTTTAGTTAAGGGATTTTAGCACAGGAATTAATTTAATCTGTTTTAAATTGGTATGTATTTTGTATATTTATTGCTTTTATTCTCCCTGTGCACCGCCCCGAGTCCCTGTGGGGAGAGGGAGCGGTCAATAAATTCAACTATTATTATTATTATTATTATTATTAATTGAAGGACCACACTCAGACTATGATGTGCTAAGGCAGTGGTGGGCAAACTTATTAGTCAAGAGAGCCAAATATCAACAGTACCACAATTGAAATTTCTTTTGAGAGCCAAAAGGTGTGGCCTGTTTTGTGGGAGTGGCTCAGCAGTCATGTGACCAGGTGGGCGTGGCCAACTTGGAAAATGTGGTGAAACTCACTTAACGACGGTCCTGCTTAGCAACCAAAATTGTTTTTCTTTTCTTTTTCTTTCTTTCTTTCTCTTTCTTTCTTTCTTTCTTTCTTTCTTTCTTTCTTTCTTTCTTTCTTTCTTTCTTTCTTTCTTATCTCTGTCTCTCCCACTTTCTTTTTCTTTCTATTTTTCTTTCTCTTTCTCTCTTTTCCTTTTTGTCGCTCTCTGTCTATCTCTCTTTATCTGTCTCTCTCTCCTCCCTCCACCCATCTATCATTCTGTGTGTGTGTGTGTCTGTGTGTGTGTGTCTCTCTCTCTCTCTGATTCCCTCTCTCCCTCCCTCTCTCTCTGTGACTCTCTCTGTTTGTCTCTTCCTCCCTCCCCCCTGTCTCTCTCTGTATGTCAGTCTCTCCCTCCCTCTCTCCCTCCCTTCCCCCACTCCCCCGGAAGCAGTGGAAAGTCTGGCACGCCAGCCGGGGAGGCCACGGCTGCCTCCTCCCGCAGCAAGGGAGGTGGGTGTGCGGCACCCGAGGCCGCAGCCACCCAAGCGCCGCCGGGGCTGTCCGGGCGCCGCACGCCCACCTCCTTCCCAGCCCCGCGCGGTGGCAAGTCCTGGAAAGCAGGCCTCGGCGGCTTCTGCAGGCGGCTGTTGTTGCTGCTGCTGCTGCCCCCGAGCCCTGCGACACGCAGCTCCTGCCGTCCGAGCGCATCGAGCAGGACAGCCGAGAACATTTCCACCAGCTCCCTCCAACGACCACCGAGGCATGCCCTCCAAGCTGCCCGCCACACGAGGCTGGGAGGGAGGCGGGCGCCCGGATGGCCCCGGCGGCACCCAGGCAGCCGCAGCCCCGGGCGCTCCGCCCGCCCACTCGCTCGCTCCAGGAGGAGGCAGCCGCAGCCCCCCCAGCCGACATGCCGGGTTCTCCGCTGCCTCCGGGGGGGGGAGAGAGAGAGAGGAAGAGCCATACCCGAGGGGCCAAAGAGCCGCTTGGGGCTCGCGAGCCGCGGTTTGCCAACCACTGTGCTAAGGGGCACACTAAATAACAGAAGACTCTGTTGTTATTTATATGCAATTGAAATTGGATACAAATAGGAGTGCATAGTCACGTAATTAATAATTATATCCTCACACACCAGTAAACATTTACTTAGTGAGAAATGTTAGAGTTTCTTTAGGAGACATGGCCAGAGTTTTCATAGGCAACATATGTGCCTGTGAATTTAGATTGTATACATTTGTCCTACCAAAATTAATTCATTGATTGATTGCTTATGTGTTATCGATATGCTGTTGCACTTAAGAATGTTGAAAAAGTGACCACAATATGTCCATCTTTGCTTATTTGCTTTTGTAGGAAGATTATGCTTCATTAGTTGCAAACTACATTATTTCTCAGATAATGGGACTATTTCTGCCCAGGTTTTCCTACAGTGCAGTTGTGCAAGACATTCCAGGAGATATGTAGAAGAGAATAATTCCCTCAACAAAAGGAACATTTTATAATATCATATCAAACTCTCTTTGCAAACATTTGAATTTAGCACATAGCTTAAACATGGCATGTTTTCTCAAAATCCTAAGGGTAAGACCTAATTAGTATTTGGGTGGAAGACCACCAGGAGATCACATGGCAATGAACTAGGTTAGGGTGTTAAAAAATGGAAGCTTTTTATAAACCACTTCTGTATTATTGTCAAAGCCTCCCCCCCCCCCCCCACACACAATCCCTAATCATCAGGAGTTCAACTCAGAAGAAACGTAATCTTGTGATTCATGCAAGAAGTTAGCTGAGTGATATGGCACTGTTCGCTTTGTCTCATTAGGGCTCTCTAGCATTTTCTACCACCTGCCACTTGATGGAGATTTATTGCATACAAGCATACAGGCCAACAGCAAAATGAAGGATGCTTGCCAGAAAGCTGACATTCATACAAATTTATGTGTGATATTTCCACAAATGAAGAAAAGGTCTTTTAAAGTAGGGGATAATTAGCAACTCAAGCAATTATGTGAGTTCAACAGTTGCAAGGTTTTTACTTCTCCCTCTCTTCCCAAACACACACAAGCACAAGACTTGATTTGTGTACTGTATCTACTTCAGCAATGGTAAAATCATAAATGGATGGACTACACATCGCAGAAACAAACAAACAAATATCCGAAAACGAAATAGGCATCATGGAGAAGAAGATAAGGCATCAGAGCAGGACCCAATCATAGAAGAAGGCAAATAAGGGATAATGCTGGCAACCAAGGGAACTGAGTTAATCTTAATATTGAGCTAAACTCGCAAGCATCCTGCTGTGTTCCCTGATTTTGAGGGTGATAGCGATGATAAGTTAGAAGCCCAAGTTATTTTTACTGAAGTAAAAATAAAAGAAGAGATATAAATAAGATATGAAGAACCATTGCAAGAGTTGAGCATGTGTAGTCTAATGAAAGGAAGGACTAGGGGCGGCATGATAGCAGTGTTCCAATATTTGAGGGACTGCCATAAAGATGAAGGAGTCAACCTGTTCTCCAAAACACCTGAAGGCAGAACAAGAAGCAATGGATGGAAACTAATCCAGGAGAGACGCAACCTAGAACTAAGAAGAAATGTCCTGACTGTGAGACCAATTAACCAGTGGAATGACTTACCTTCAGATTATGTAAATTAAGACACAGTCACTTTACCTCCAGAAGTTGTGGGTGCTCATCACTGGAAGTTTTTAAGAAGAGGTTGGACAGCCTTTTGTCTCAACTGGTATAGGGCAGGGATGGCTAACCTTTGTCCCATTGCGTGCCAAAAGCAGAGGGAGCGCAAGGATGTTGTGCGTGGGCACGCTCACATCCATAATTCTGTGTGTGTGACCACCACATGTGTGACACCCCCCCCCCTGGGCTCTTGTCACCCTCCCCAGGCTCCAGAGGCTTTCTAGGAGCCTGGGGAGGGAGAAAACGGCCTCCCCCCCCACACACACACAGAGGCCCTCAGGAGACTTCTCTGAAGCCTCCGGAGGGTGAAAAACGGCTTTACGGGCAAACCAGAAGTTCAGGAATGGACTTCCGGTTTGCCCATAGAGCCGTTTTTCTCCCTCTGGAGGGAGGAAAATGGCCCAACACGTAAACCAGAAGTCCGTTTCTGAACTTTCGGTTTGCACGTTGGGTTATTTTTCGCTCTTCAGGGAAGGCAGGTGGAGGGCGAAAAACAGCCTAAAAACAACAGCCTAAAAGGTTGAAGTTAGCTGGCCAGCAAACGCACGCATGCTGGAGCCGACAGGGCAACGCCTCGGGTGCCCTAACAAATGGCTCTGTGTGCCAGTTGTGGCACACGTGCCATAGTTTTGCCATCCACGGGTACAGGGTTTCCTGCTTGAGCAGGGAGTTGGACTAGAAGACGTCTAAGGTCCCTTTCTATTCTGTTGTAAGATGTTATCACTTTCATCTTCAACCAGCTAACATCTTCCTTGCTAATATTTGAAACAAAAGGCATGGCTGTGTTTTCTGCCTGAAGTCTGATATGGATCCTTACTGCATCAAAAAAAAATTACATGATCTTTGATGTTTCTGTTCTTATTTCTTATCCTGCAAGATCCTGATCTTCAGCTTTGCCAACGGTTTTCTTGGCTTCTGGCACTTGGTTATAAATCCTGATTTTGCCTGCATTCCTGGTTGCTTAAAGGAAATGACTTCATCTTGTGCTGTGGAGTCAATCTAGTCTGACCTTCAGCTTTAGAAACTGCAGGCTATTCTTTGCATCTTAAATGTGATAGTTGGTGCCTCGAGTCAAAACGATGATAAGAGTCCGAGCCAGAGAAAAGGGGATTTATAGAGCTAGTTCTTAGCTAGCTTTGATTTGAAACTGATTGACAGAAGCCGCCTATGCAGACAAGTACCATAAAAGGCTACCAGATTGGGAGGTAACATAGCCTCCTGCGAGATAACTCTCTTAGGAGTAGATCCCCTTAATCTACTGAAGAGAGAAAGTACCAGTGGTGGGTTTCTGCAGGATCGCACCTACTCGCGAGAGCCGGTTGGTGAAATTTAGAGAACCGGTCAGAGGGGGTTCCACCGGCATACCTGGAAGTAAATCTGGCCCGCCGCTGCCAGTGACCCAACAGGAAGGGAAGGGAAGGGAAGGAAGGAAGGAAGGAAAGAAAGAAAGAAAAAGAAAGAAAGAAAGAAAGAAAGAAAGAAAGAAAGAAAGAAAGAAAGAAAGAATTTATCATCACAATTGAGTCCAAAATTTTGGTTGCTAAGCAAGAGCGTTGTTAAATGAGTTTCACCACATTTTAAAAGATGGCCACTCCCACCCTGTCACCCGACTGCCAAGCCACGCCCACAAAATAGGCCACACCTACAGAGTAGGTTCTAAAAAATTTGAAACCCACCCCTGGAAAGTACATACATAAATGAGAGAAACAGTCACATGAGAAAACAAGTGTTCAGTCCTTCATGCAGTATTTGTATTCCCAGCTGTCATCCACATTTCTGGATTTGCCGCTCTGTCTGGAACAAAATGGATTGTAAATTCAAGGTATCAGGCTAAGGATAAGTAACAGGCACAACGGCTCACAAACAAAGGCCTGGCATGCCTGAACTCTCTTTTAACTGCTGGCCTTCTGTTATTGTTGTTCCATTTTATTAGAAATCTGAAATAGTCACCAAAAGGGAGCTCACACGAAATCCAATTACCTTTTGTCCTTTTACATTCTTCGTTACAGATATATATATATATATTTGCCATTTAGAATTTTGTTCTGTCATTACTAAAACGACGAATTCTGTCAGTGCAGAGATAGATATACTGTGACCAGTATCAATCAAATGCTGAAGATAAATAACTCTTCCCACAAGCTCCTTTCACTGTAATTGCTCGTACAATTTGCAGTTCAACAGACAATAATAACCCCTCTCTCAAAGCCCAGAACAGTTTGCAAGAGATACAAATAACATTTCTACCAAGTACTCTGTGAGTGAAACTATGCCTATATACTGTGCGTGACCTAGATCTAAACTGCAATACGTGAAGAACGCAAACTTTTGGCTGTAGCATTTTAAATTCACCAATTTTTATTTTTATTTTTTGCATCATTTTAGCCTGGTCTGTAGAAGATTGCTGCTAAATCTGGAGCTCCAGCAGGTGGCTATGGAGCCCTTGTCTGCACAGCTTTTACTTATTTTCTTGTGCATCCACTTCTGATCTTCCAAGGTCATCAGAATATAAAATACCTGGCCAGGTAGCTGAGCGGGAAGGACCAAATACTAGCAGCAAGTGGCAGGCAGTGTTCTTGCTCTAGGTTGGTGCTTCCCAACCTTGGCAACTTGGATGCATGGACTTGGAGGCTGGCTGGCTGGAGTATTCTAGGAGTTGAAGTTCACACATCTTAGAGCTGTCAAGGTTGAGAGGCCCTGCACTAGGAAGTCAATGTACCAACAGTGGTTTCTGACAGCCTTCAGCCAAGGAGTAGAAGGTCTCACTCATTCCATCAGACCCCTGGTGGCGCAGTGATTAGAGTGCAGTAGTGCAGGCTACTTCTGCTAACTGCTAGCTACCTGCAATTTGGGAGTTCAAATCCCACCAGGCTCAAGGCTGACTCAGCCTTCTGTCCTTCTGAGGGGGTTAAATTGAGGACTCAGATTGCTGGGTGCAATATGATGACTCTGTAAAATCACTTAGAGAGGGCTGTGCACCACTGTAAAGAGGTATATAAGTCTAAGTGCTGTTGCTATCAGGACTTCCAGCTTGCTATTTGAGTGTGACTTAGAGCAGAGCTGTCAAGTCCATGGCCTGCGGGCCGGATGTGTCACGCTCTGGCCACGCCCCTATGGGGGAAAAGTCACCATACGTCATGTGATGACACCAGGATGACGTGAGTTTGACACCCCTGACTTGGAACCACATTTTGGACCTGAATTTCCATTGTTAAATAAGATGATTGTTAAGTGAGTCATGCCTAATTTTATATTGCTTTTTGTTTAGCAAATCACTGGTGGTGTTAAGTGAATCATGTGGTCACGAAGCAAATCCAGCGCCCCTTCCCACACAATTGACTTTGCTGGTTGGAAATCTGGGAAGGTCAATTGCAGAGGAATTTGTGACTTTTCTGCAGGAGAAAATCGCTCAGATACAGAACGAGTTAGCCCCCATTGATGGTCCAGTGGGATGCCACGAGATAGATCTTGTTTGGGAGGAGTTTGACTCCGTTACTTCCGAGGATATGGACAGGTTACGTGGGCGACTGCGAGCCACCACATGTTTATTGGACCCGTGTCCCTCCTGGCTTGTACTGGCATCCTGGGAGGTGACACGAGGCTGGCTCCAAGAGGTTGTCAACGCATCCTTAAGTGAGGGTTCCTTGCCTGCCTCCCTAAAAGAGGCTATGGTGAGGCCCCTCCTTAAGAAGCCCTCTTTGGACCCAGCTTTATTAACCAACTATCGTCCAGTCTCCAACCTTCCCTTTTTGGTGAAGGTTGTTGAGAGTGTGGTGGCACAACAGTTTCCCCGTCACCTGGAGGAAGTTGACTATCTAGACCCGCGCCAGTCCGGCTTTCGGCCCGGGCATAGCACCGAGACGGCATTGGTCGCGTTGGTCGATGATATCTGGAGGGCCAGAGATGGGGGTTGTTCCTCCATCCTGGTCCTATTAGACTTCTCGGTGGCTTTTGATACCATCGACCATGGTATCCTATTGCATCGGCTGGGGGGGTTGGGGGTGGGAGGCACCGTTTTACGGTGGTTCTCCTCCTACCTCTCTGGCCGATCGCAATTTGTGTTGACAGGAGAGCAGAGGTCGACTTCGAGACCCCTCACATGTGGGGTGCCTCAGGGGTCGGTCCTCTCGCCTCTCCTGTTTAACACATATATGAAGCCGCTGGGTGAGATCATCCGTGGTTTTGGGGTAGAGTACCATTTCTACGCTGATGATACTCAGCTGTATATATCTACCCCAAACCACCCCAACGATGCCGTAGCGGTGATGTGCCAGTGCCTGGAAGCCGTGCGGATCTGGATGGGAAGAAACGGGCTCAAGCTAAACCCGACCAAGACCGAGTGGCTGTGGTTTCCGGCTGCCCGATTCAACCAGCTGACTCCATCGCTGGCCATTGGGGGCGAACATCTTGCCCCAGTGGATGGGGTGCGCAACTTTGGTGTCCTCCTGGATGCCCGGCTGTCCATGGAAGATCAAGTGACAGCCGTGGCCAGGAGGGCATTTTACCAGGTTCGCCTGGTTCGCCAATTGCGCCCCCTATTGGATCGGGACGCCCTTCGCACAGTCACTCATGCTCTCGTGACATCCCGACTGGACTATTGTAACTCTCTCTACATGGGGCTCCCCTTGAGGTGCACTCGGAGACTTCAGCTAGTCCAGAATGCAGCCGCGTGAGCAATTATGGGAACCGCAAGGTGTACCCACGTAACACCACTCTTGCGCGAGCTGCACTGGCTGCCTGTCGTCTTCCGGGTGCACTTCAAGGTTCTAGTCATCATCTTTAAAGCGCTCCATGGCTCGGGACCTAGCTATTTGCAGGATCGGATCCTGCCGCACACATCCACACGGCCGATTCGCTCCCACAGAGAGGGACTTCTCCGGGTGCCGTCCACTAGACTTTGTCAGCGGGCGACGCCCAGGGGAAGGGCTCTCTCTGTGGCGGGCCCAGCCCTCTGGAACGACCTTCCCCCCGACATTAGAACTACCACGGACCTCCGCTCCTTCCGTCTAAAACTAAAAACATATCTGTTCTGCTTGGCCGGCCTAGGATAGTCTCTCTTCGATGGGGCTGCTAGAAATTTTAGATGGGGATTTTAGTTTTTAATTGGATTTTTAGCGCAGGGAAATATTTAATTTGTTTTTTAACTATATGTATGTATTTATTGTTTTATTAGCCCTGTGCACCGCTCCGAGTCCCTTTGGGGAGAGGGAGCGGTCAACAAGTTTAATAAATTATTATTATTATTATTATTATTATTATTATTATTATTATTATTATTATTATTATTATTATTATTATTATTATTATGTCTTCGGGACACTGCAGCTATTGTTAAATGCACACTGGTTGCCAATTGCCCAAATTTTGAACATGTGACTATGAGGATGATGCAGTAATCATAAGTTCAAGGACCAGTAGCAACTACTTTCTACAGTGCTGTTGTAATTTGGAATGGTCACCAAACAAATTTATTTATTTATTTATTTATTGATTGATTGATTGATTGATTGATTGATTGATTGAATTTCTATACCGCCCTCTCTCCCAAGTGGGACTCAGGGCAGTGCACAGGAATAATAAAATTATAAATATAAATATACAAACAATCAAAAATATTTAAAATTGAATTAAATAAATTTGGCCCGTGCTAAAACATAATTTAAACCCAACTAAAATCAGTAATAAAAATAGCTATGCCAGGCCGGCCGCATGAAAGAAGTATGTTTTTAGTGACTGACGGAAGAGGCGAAGGTCTGTGATTGTATGGAGGTCGGGGGGCAGGTCGTTCCAGAGGGCTGGGCCTGCCACAGAGAAGAGTCTTCCCCTGGGAGTCGCCAGCCAGCATTGTCTGGCGGACGACACCCTAAGGAGGCCCTCCCTGTGGGAGCGGACAGGTCTGGTGGAGGTATGTGGCAGGAGGTGGTCCTGCAAGTAACCAGGTCCCATGCCATGGAGTGCTTTAAAGATGGTCACTAAGACCTTGAAATGCACCCGGAAGGCCACAGGCAGCCAGTGCAGCTCGCGCAGGAGAGGTGTTATATGGGAGTGTCTTGAGACTCCTAAAATCCCCCGCGCGGCCACATTCTGCACTAACTGGAGCCTCCGGGTGCACCTCAAGGAGAGCTCCATGTAGAGAGCATTGCAGTAGTCCAGGCAGGAAATGACGAGAGCTTGAGTGACCGTGCATAAGGCGTCACGATCCAGAAAGGGGCGCAACTGGCGTATCAGGTAGACCTGATAGAAGGCCCCCCTGGCTACGGCCGTCACGTGGTCATCCAAGGACACCCGAGAGTCCAGGAGGACACCCAAGTTGCGGGCCCTTTCTGCGGGAGCCAATAATTCGCCCCCGATAGCCAGAGATGGAACCAACTGGCTATGTCGTGGCGCCGGAAACCACAGCCACTCGGTCTTGGACGGGTTGAGTCGGAGCCCGTTCCTCCCCATCCTTACAAATTGATGTAAATCAAGGTCTACTTGTGTATCTCATAACTGGGGTTTAGTATACAAGGTCTACTTGTACCTCCCATAACCCAGGTTGTCCTAGGTCAGAAATAACAGCTTGGAGAAGAATAACCATCATTCTGTGATGTAACAATGTATATATGCTACTCAAGACCAGTCTAAGAATAGAGTTAAACAGGCTTGATAAAAATGCTCTGAAGGATAAGAAAAGAGGTTGAAAGTTTATATATATATATGTGCGTGTGTATGTGTTTTTAATAGGATTTTAAAAATACCTTTCAAAAGAAAAGGTTATGTCTCTTAGGAACATTTAAGGATATTCATTTTCTTTCTTTTTCTTTTGCTGGCTATGATTTGGCAAGCCTCTGGATTCTTTCTGTGTCTTTGTTCCAGGAAACATTATTTGTCTCCTTTTGACATTTTAGGAAGAGGTGTGTCCCTCAGAGACAAGCCTCTTAATTCTGAGAAGGCCTTGGCATGTAAGGAATTGAACACTTTCAAAGGAGTCTAAGTATTTTGAATCGTTTTTCTGTTGATACTGGAGACAAATTCCATCAGCGGCAAGTTTTCACCTCGCCCAACCTCCTTTCCTTCTTTCCGAAGCACTGCATTTTTATCAAAATACTAGCTATACCCGGCCACGCGTTGCTGTGGCCCAGTCTGGTTAAATGGCCAACCAATCTGTGTGTAGATCTACACCTGCACACATACACCCAACCACCATATAAGCCCCAACCTACCTACCTACTGTATTTTTCTCTCTCTATCTATCTATCCCTCTACCTACCTACCTACTGTATTTCTTTCTTTCTCTCTCTACCTACCTACCTACCTATTGTATTTCCCCCTCTCTATCCCTCTACCTACCTACCTACCTACTGTATTTCTCCCTCTCTGTCTATCCCTCTACCTACCTACCTACTGTATTTCTTTCTTTTTCCCTCTATCTACCTACCTACCTACTGTATTTCCCCCCCTCTATCCCGCTACCTACCAACCTACCGTATTTCTCGCTATCTATACACCTACCTACCTACCTACCGTATTTCTCCCTCTCTGTCTATCCCTCTACTTACCTACCTATTGTATTTCTTGCTGTCTCCCTCCACCTACCTACCTACTGTATATCTCCCTCTCTATCTATCCCCCTATCCACCTACCTGCCTACCTACTGTATTTCTCCCTTTCTGTCTATCCCTCTACCTACCTATCTACTGTATTTCTCCCTATCTATCTATCCATCCCCCTACCTATGTACCTACCTACCTACCTACCTACTATATTTCTTCCTTTCTCCCTCTACCTACCTACCTACCTACTGTCTCTTTCTTTCTTTCTTTCTTTCTTTCTTTCTTTCTTTCTTTGTATCTATCTATCTATCTATCTATCTATCTATCTATCTATCTATCTATCTATCCACCTACCTACCTACCTACCTACATACCTACCTTATTTCTGCCTCTCTATCTATCCCTTGGGGGTCATCTAGTCCAACTCCCTGCTAGGCAGGAAGCCCTATACACATGATGGCGAACCTATGGCACGGGTGCCACAGGTGGCACACGGAACCATTTCTTAGGCCACTCGAGGCATTGCCCTGTCAGCTTCAGTTTGTATGTGTGCCCTGGCCAGCTGATTTAGGCCTTCTTTTGAGGCCATTTTTTGCCCTCTGGAGGTGGGGGAAGGCTGTTTTCACCCTCCCCAGGCTCCTATAAACCCTCTGGAGCCTGGGGATGACGTAAAAAGCATGCCAAATGCAGGGGGTCATGCACATAGCATTATGGATGTGGCACACCTGTGCACATCACCCCTGCACTCCCCCTGCTATTGGCACGTGAGCCAAAAAAGGTTAGCCATCACTGCCCTATACCATTTCAGACTAATGGCTATCCAACATCTTCTTGAAGACTTCCAGTGTTGGGGCATTCACAACTTCTGGAGGCAAGTTGTTCCACTGATTAATTGTTCTAACTGTCAGGAAATTTCTCCTCAGTTCTAAGTTGCTTCTCTCCTTGATTAGTTTCCACCCATTGCTTCTTGTCCTGCCCCCAGGTGCCTTGGAGAATAGCTTGACTCCCTCTTCTTTGTGGCAACCCCTGAGATATTGGAAGGCTGCTATCCTGTCTCCCCTAGTCCCTCTTTTATTAAACTGTATTTCTCCCTGTCCCTCTATTCCCCTATCTACCTACCTACTGTAATACAATAATACAATAGCAAAGTTGGAAGGGACCTTGGAGGTCATCTAGTCCAACCCCGCTGCTCAAGCAGGAGACCCTATGCCGTTTCAGACAAATGGTTTTCCAGTCTCTTCTCTCTTCAGTGTTGGGGCATCCATAACTTCTGGTGGCAAGATGTTCCACTGGTTAATAGTTCTCACTGCCAGGAAATTTGCCCTCAGTTCTAGATTGCTTCTCTCCTTGATTAGTTTCCACCCATTGCTTCTTGTTCTGCCCTCAGGTGCCTTGGTGAATAGCTTGACTCCCTCTTCTTTGGGGCAACCCCTGAGATATCGGAAGGCTGCTATCATGTCTTCCCTAGTCCTTCTTTTCATTAAACTGTATTTGCTGTCAGATGGGTGATTCTTTGTTACAGTTTGGTTCAGTTCGTATTAAACAGTTTAAAGCAGCTGCCTGCCTCCGTTTTTTTTACCTCAGAGAACAGTCCTGAGCAGAATTTCTCCCCCCCCCCCCCCTATGGGCCACCTGGGAGTTTGCTATCCTCTGTGCCTTTTTGGCCCCAAGACGCCGCCGTATAAGGCCTATTCCAACACTGACAGTTGAAAAGCAGTTTGATGGGCGTGGCTACAGGGATGTTTACACACATTTCAGTGGGTACTTTTTTTGTGTAATTTGTACACAACACATGTGTGCTAGGCACAAAATGATTAGCTATTCTATTATCGGAAGTCCTTGGCTACGTTGTCTGAAAGTTTCGTGTAAATCGGCCCAGTAGTTTTTGAGATTAGTGGATTCGTACAAACTATTTTACATTTTTATTTATATAGATTCATGCCGCTGAGGCATTTTTCATGAACCTACCTTTCCTCAAAGAAGGTAATATTCTTTGAGGGTTTTGGCTGGCTTGAAGGGTTATTTGTTTCCTGGCAGGAAAGCCTTTATGTGGCACCTTAGCTCCACAATGCATCTGTGGGAAATTTTTGGAGAATAGCTTCAACTGTTGCTTGCTTCAAAAAAGATGAAGCTCTGGGATGTTAATCTTAACAATACCTTTATTTTGACTTCTATACCATATCCTGGGTTTAGACAGGATGAAGAAATAAAATGTTTAAACATCCTTTTAAAAATCAAACTCAATGGTGCATAAGTTCACATTTTCCCTTCTTAAGCTTAGAATTCAGGAGTATACATTCCATTACTTTTTAATGGAAACTAAGAACATTGTCTGCTGTAATCCTGGTGTTATGGTTAAGAGTAAAGACAATATATCTGGGCAGCTTTCTGAAACTCTTTGTAGATTCCTTCTGCTGAGGAGCCATTCTTATTGGGATTTTTTAAAAGATATTTATATTCCACATTATTGATCATCACACAGGCAGCCAGATGTTCAGACGGAGTTTGGCATTTTTGTCTACCTAATGAGTCCTTACCAAGGACCTGGGATAGGCAGATCTGCATGTTTGACGTTGTTACAGCTATCGTCACAGGATGGAAACTGCTCCAAGTAAAGCTGCCTTCTGCAATTGACTGATGGCAAATTTGTCAATGCCAATGGTGTTCAAGTGGTGTTCCAGTTGTTTTGGGATTGAACCCAAGACGCCTACTATTATTAGTACTACCCTTGCTTGCCTTTGCCATAGTTGTTCTATTTCTATTTGTAGGACTTTGTATTTTGGTGATGGTGATGTTGTTGTTGTTGATGAGGACCTAAGAGCTGTTAAGGTAACCTCTGAGTATATAGGCAGTTCCGAGTAAGCTAGGTTATTTGCAAAGTCAGAATATTCCATCATAATAAATTTAAAATGCCCATGTATCTAGGCAGCCCTTTGGGTATTGCTCCAAAGGCTCCTATTACTATTGATACAACCATTGATTTCTTCCTCCACAATAATTTAACTTCGATTTGCAAATCGTGATATTTTGTTATTTTTTTTCCTAGCCGTTTTTCTTCAATTAGGGCATCACCTGATGTTGCAATATCAATGACCCAGATTTTTTTCTTCTCCACAATAGTGATGTGAGGGGTTGTTAGGCGACTCTTTGAATGCTTTCCAATATGCCACTATATGCTATGGTATGAGATGCAGTGATTTAAACGAGCTTAGTGACAAAAATTACTTCAAAAATCTCCTCTGACCATTGCCACTGAAAATTGGTGGAATGGTTTCCATTTTAAGATAATAAATATGCATACTCCGTCTGAAATTGAAAACGCACTTTTTCTGCCTGGCCGGCCTAGGGTAGCCTCTTACCATACTATTATAGGGTTTAGGGTTTTAGTGATTGGTTTTGGGGAATTTTAGCGCAGGATCTTATTGTTTAATGTGTTTTTTAACTGTTTTGTATATTTATGTATATTTATTGTTTTAATTTCCCTGTGCACCGCTCCGAGTCCCCTTGGGGAGAGGGAGCGGTCTAGAAATTAAATATTATTATTATTTATTATTATACACTAGACCAGGGGTCTCCAACCTTTGCAACTTTAAGTCTGAAGGACTTCAGCTCCCAG
The DNA here is from genome assembly GCA_039707465.1 of Rhabdophis nuchalis. Classification (NCBI taxonomy): domain Eukaryota; kingdom Metazoa; phylum Chordata; class Lepidosauria; order Squamata; family Natricidae; genus Rhabdophis; species Rhabdophis nuchalis. The sequence continues at coordinate 49,749,666 of CM077646.1, forward strand.
ACTCCCCACCAATTCTGGGGAGCTGAAGTCCTTCAGACTTAAAGTTGCAAAGGTTGGAAACCCCTGCACTAGACTATGTATGCATGTACATCATATATATGCATACCACATTAGGTTTAATATATTTAAACTCAATCTACTAAAGAGTATTTGTGTGTGTAATAATGGAAAAGAGAAGCACTGTGTTTACCACCTGGAGCTCATGGGGGAAAGCAAAGTTATAAATTTAACAAAGGAAGAAAGAAAAATCCCATAATTCCCTCAAAAATCTTTAATTCCTTAAAAATCCCCTCCTTGGTATATGTAAGACTTGGCCACACTTATTTTGAATTTTCCTCCCCACTACTATTGGGCTGCCCTCCAAAAATTGTTAATTGTGGCTTCTGCCCAACCCTACTATTAACCAAATAGTCCTTAGATATAGTGTACAAATATGTCTCTTTCTACAGTGATGCAGAATCTGACCTACACATTTATATGATTTAGCATGTTAATCTTATAAACCAACAGGGCATTTTTCTTTCTAATCAATGTGGCCTGAATTTGAAACAAATATTTTAAGACTCAGGCAAGACTTTCAGAGGAGAAAGAGAGATGAAAGTTAAATGTCTAGTAAGGTAATAGCTATAATTCATATCTCTTGTATGTTGTGAAATAGAAAAACCTATTGCAGATTTCTTGTTGGTTTTGAATGATTTATAAGGTTTTACTGGTGGCACGGTGTTACAATCTATGTTGTCATGGAAATAGTATTGAATTTATAGTTCCATTTATCCAAAATGATTTTCCAGACTTCATTTCATGGTGAATCATATGGTTGTTACTCTGAGTACAAAGCAATTTTGGGGCAGAAAAAAAGTTTCATGTCATGAAAAACAAAAACAGTAAAGCAGTTTCATTACAGAAATACAAATGAATGTGATGAATATAGTGTTGAATCCAACTAAGTGTCTTAAAACTCATAACTAGGTTGGGGAGGCATATTATTTCAGAAAATTGTCTTCTTATAGATCGATGCCAATGTCATACATGACTGTACCATGATATGGGTATTGCTAAGTAAATGAATTGATTGTAATTTTCTTGGCATGTAGCTCTTGATCCCCATAGCCAATGATGTCTTGACCTTAGGCTATTGTTTCTTCATAAACCATTACTGATTGAATCACCTTCCATTCAGAAAATCTACCGTTTAATCTGAATAATCTGGCATAAAATCTCAGAGAAGAAGCTAAGAAAATTTTTCATATGAGAACTTGGGGAAGCGGCTACAAATCAGATTACTTCAAATTAGACAAGATGCATTACAGCTCTGACTCTATGACAGCCTCCTATTTACCAAGCCCCAGACATATCCCATGTTATTATTTCAGAGAAATATCAGATTATCCATATTTCTCCATTCTCCAAAAATACGGTTGACTCTGCAGGGTTTATTGTGATCCAGCAAAACATGGATCTGTTCCCTTGAATATCTTGAATTGGCCAGAAAGATTCCATCTCAGCAGAAATTCTTCCACAACCCAAGCTACTATTAATCTCCTTCAACTATAAAAAAAGTAGATCAGGTAGTTGGCATAAAATCTATTCAAAGGGAGACAACACAACACACACAATTAAAGCACTGCTTTTTGTTTTGTGTCACGTTTTGTTTAGGAGAGACACTATACACATGCAGAACTTGAATAATGGGGACTTAAACATGTAAGCCCTGATACACATCTTATCTTGCACATCTGGTAAGCACATCTTACCATCCATTTAGTACTGCCAGTTTTAATGTATCAGGAAGGTGTTTCAGAAAATCTACTTTATATCAATATTTTATAAAATATATTTTATATCACTATGATATATCACACATATGAAGCGTGATGAAGAGACTGAAGAGTTGTTTAAAAGTGTTCTTTACAGATAGGAAGCTATTTGCACTTCAGGAAGGTTAAAAAAAAGAGTGAAGTCCTGAGTGGGCTGACACAAATGTTGATTCCAAGAAGTCTTCTGAGTGGACATCTGAGGGATCTGAGCCAGTGGTGGGATTCAAAAAAACTGACTACCGGTTCTATGGGCATGGCTTGGTGGGTGTGGCATGGCTTGATGGGCCTGGCTTGGTGGGAGTTGCAGGGAAAGGATCTGTAAAATCTCCATTCCCAGCCCACTCCAGGGGAGGTTACTGCAAAATCCCCATTTCCTCCTGATCAGCTGGGACTCGGGAGGCAGAGAATAGATGGGGGTGGGGCCAGTCAGAGGTGGTATTTACTGGTTCTCCGAACTACTCAAAATTTCCACTACCAGTTCTCCAGAACTGGTCAGAACCTGCTGAATACCACCTCTGATCTGAGCTTCTCTCGGACTCATTAGTGCTTCTCACACAGGAGGCTGTTATGAGTTCAGTTTCTGGATTGCTATCACGATGTTGTAATATGTTAGATGAGGACTAACCAAGCCAGGGGCAAGGTTGGTTGCTCTGTTGATCAGTGGTCACCAGGCATGGGGATCAAATAAATGTGGCTCAGACTTTGAATATGACTCGGAAGCTGCAAGTAGCATTTGCACTTAGTTTTAAGCTATTCTACAAGCTTTTGCTATACTTCCGACTCAGAGTTTGGTAATAAAGTTTGAAATTTAAATTAGGATTGACAATTTAAGGGGCAAATCCATGACATTACACAATAGCCCAGGTGTATATCCCAAATTGTCAGAAATTGTGCATTATCTGAAAAGCTTTCAGCACTTTTTAAGATATGTTTGTGAAAATTTTTTGAAGTTTAGGCAATTAATTCTAGTTGTATTTAATCAAGTGAGTAACTGTAGAATATAGTAGTGAATGTTCTGATGTTCATAGATGCTATGTCATCAAATTCACTAAAGAGTTTGGGGCTCAGGGTTTCTGCTAGCAGCTCATCTACTCAAAGTTAAGATCTGTCTGTGTATTAATCCCTGCTGAGGCATAACTATACAGGTAGTCCTCGACTTACAACAGTTTGTTTACTGACCATTCAAAGTTACAATGTTTGTAAGTTTTCCACATTTATGACCATTGCAACTGTCCCATTATCACATGTTCAAAATTCAGATGCTTGGGCAACTGGTTGAGATTTATGATGGTTACCATATACCACATCATGTGATGACCTTCTGATCTGACAAGCAAAGTCAATACAATACAATACAATAGCAGAGTTGGAAGGGACCTTGGAGGTCTTCTAGTCCAACCCCCCTGGCAAGGTAGGAAGCCCTATACCGTTTCAGACAAATGGCTATCCAACATCTTCTTAAACTTGCAATGTTGGGGCATTCACAACTTCTGGAGGCAAGCTGTTCCACTGATGGAGGAGCCACATTCACATAACAACCATATTGCTAATTTAATAACTTCAGGGATTCATTTAACAACTGTGGCAAGAAAGGTCATAGAATGGGGCAAAATTCAGTTAACAAATATCTCACTTAGCAACAGAAAGTTTGGGCTCAGTTGTGGTTGTAAGTCAAGGGCCATCTGTACCATAAAATATTTACGAGACACCTTTTGACTGTGGGACCTTAATCATGAAATGTTTTTCCCACATTGATCTGGTTGGCATTGAGAATATTTTCATTTGTCTGCCATGTTAAGATCTGGCTACCCTCCCAAGCTTCTAACTTTTATTGATTGCATAATAGCTGTGCTTTGTTTGTTGGTTTAAGATGGTTTGTTTTATTGATTGCATTTCACCATGAGATTTACGGAAAGGGGAAGGAAAGAGTAGATTAATTCCACCATGTATGGAATAAAGGAAAAATGAAATAATAAGTCTCATTCTACCTGTCCAGTTGGAAACAGTATCACTTAGCCCTTTCGGTCATAAAAATGCTCACAATCTGTTCAACCTAATTGTCATAATCATATGCAAAAAAAAATTGGAATATTCCTCTTTTGGTCTCCATCCATTTTTCTTTTGTATTTATCTATTGGTTTATCTGTCATCATCTCAAACCATGAATTGCCTTAGCCCAAGGGTAATTCAGAAGAAGCATGATAAATACATAAATAGTATGTGACAAGCTACCGAAATTAGCAACTCAAATTCTCAAAGGGTTACGGCTAACGCTGAAGCATTTGCGGCTTTTCGTTTGACATAAAAAGATGAGTAAGTGGGAAAGTGATAGATTGTTGCTGCTCTTTAAATTATTAATTCTTTGGAGGCAGAGAAGTGAGATATTTTGCTTCCCACTCTTACAACACGGCAACTCAGCCAAAGGATAGCCATGAACTTAAATGTTTTTTTTTAATGGCCAAGACAATAATGAGGAATTAATTTTCAATCCATGAAGTGCCAAGAGAGTATAGATCTAATGTTCAGAAAATAAATGAGGGGAAAATCTGTTCCCGTAAATGTCATATCCTTGCAAATATTTTTCTGGCCGCTATGCAAAAGGGAAACTACAAGTAGTTCAGTCATAAACAGACCTACCTGAGTTTCACAGTCTTCACGAAGGTTTAATTTAATTTAATATTTAAATTTCTATACCGCCCTTCTCCCTTCCAAGACTCCAAGATTTACAGGCAGCAGTAAAATCACGAATAAAACATAGAAAACAATTTAAAACCTATTAAAATACATTAGATAATGAGTAGCCTGTCTAAAACCTATTAAAATCCCTACTCAAACCATATAAAACTAAAATGTTTAAAAGTATACCAGATTAAAAACTATGCCAGGCCGGCCGCTCGAAATAAGTGGGTCTTCAAAGCCCGACGGAAGAGGCGTAGGTCTGTGATTGTTTGTAGGTCAGGGGGTAGGTCATTCCAGAGGGTGGGGGCTGCCACAGAGAAGGCTCTCCCCCTGGGGGTCGCCAGCCGACATTGCCTGGCCAACGGCACCCTGAGGAGGCCCTCTCTGTGGGAGCGAACTGGACGGTGGGAGGTATTTGGTAGCAGGAGGCGGTCTTGCAGATAGCCAGGTCCCCTGCAATGGAGCGCTTTAAAGGTGGTTACTAATACCTTGAAGCACACCCGGAAAGCCACTGGCAGCCATTGCAGCTCGCACAGGAGAGGTGTCACGTGGGAGCATCTAGACGGTCCCAGAATCCCAGAAGGTTACCAAAAGATGCTATTTGGAATGTTAAATCATGTATTTTCTGACAGTTAGAACAATTAATCAGTGGAACAACTTGCCTCCAGAAGTTGTAAATGCTCCAACACTGGAAGCTTTTAAGAAGATGTTGGATAACCATTTGTCTGAAGTGGTGTAGGGTTTCCTGCCTAAGGAAGGGGTTGGACTAGAAGACTTCCAAGGTCCCTTCCAACTCTGTTTATTCTATTCTATTCTATTCTATTCTTTGTACAATAGTTAATGATTTTACCCTTAAAATAGAAGAAAATATATATAGAAAAAGCCTTTGCTTTTTCCTTTTATCTTCTGAAAACATTTCAGTTTCTAGCCCTTTAGCTTTAATATTTGGTCAGATGGAGCAATATAAAATATAAATCGCATCCCAATACAACCCAGTTGAAAGTACTAGATTTAAGCATATTTTTCTGTTTGCAGAATCGTGTTCAATAAACTCATTATATCACGGGTTCCTTAATTTTGAAAGTGATATTCAAACTGCAAAGTCTTGAGATTCCAGCAACAAGAAATCAAATGCACTATGGTAAAACTTAGCCTTCCCTAAATATTTTTGTCATGTTTAAAACCTCACCAATATATTTGTTACATGGATATAGAGACTTTGCATACAATTTGGTTCTGAGTAAGGATTTAATATTCTACAGCAAATGGCAGTTGAGGATAATTCCTTTCCACACTGCAGCCGAGAAAGGTAATAATAATTAAAGATTAGTCTCTTTAATAGTTGGCTCCACTGAATCAAAGCAAATCATTCCAAATACTCCCTCCAATATTCTACAGTTGGAATCCTTTTTTCCCTGAATTCCTCCCCAAATAATTTGGCTTCCTATCAGCCCGCTTAATTATTGCCTCTGCGGCTAGTTGGCTGGTTCATTATAAAGGCTGACTGTTTTTAAACAGCTTTTGCGGCTAAAAACCTGGAGCTGCCTTCCCATAACCATTTTTTTGGACTACAGTTCCCATCCTCTAGAGCCAGCATCATATCACCAGGAGGACCAGGTTAGGAATGCTGAACAAAATAAACTGGTATGATTTAGTTTAACTACGTGTGGGTTGAGCATTGTTACATTATTTTAAAATGCCCCCATCACGATAAAGAAGTATATTATTGCACTGCATTTTTGCACATTATTTTGATTTTAATGTACATTTCATTTTTATAGATTGTTTGGGAATGCATGCTGCTTGTGCAGGGAGTTGGACTAGAAGACCTGCAAAGTCCCCTCCATCTCTGTTATTCTATGTTCTATGATAGCTAGTTAAAGGTAAAGGTTCCCCTCGCACATATGTGCTAGTCGGGGCTCATCTCTGTTTCAAAGCCAAAGAGCCAGCGCTCTTTGGCTTTGCCTCCATTGGTCATGTGGCTGTCATGACTAAATGCCGACGGTACACAGAATGTTGTTACCTTCCCACCAAAGATGGTACCTATTTTTCTACTTGCATTTTTACATGTTTTCAAACAGCTAGTTTGGCAGAAGCTGGGACAAATAATGGGAACTCACTCCATTACGCGGCACTAGGGATTCGAACCACCAACTGCCAACCTTTCTGACCGACAAGCTCAGCGTCTTAACCACTGAGCCACCGCATCCCTTCTAAGATAGTACATATTTTCCAATAAGGCTAACCAAGACAGGAAGATCATTTTATTACAATTTATCAGAATATTCAGACAAAGGATTCCTCATTCAAAGAGGGAACACCCATCCCCTTTTATAGTTAGCATACCAAAGAAATCTGAAAGAGTAAAGTTGATTGGACAGGATAATAGCATACATGTTTATTAAAATGAAGTCTGAAGAGGAATACATTGTAAAAAGAAAGGTTGTTTAGGGCAGGGGTCCCCAACCCCCGGGCCGCGGACCGGTGCTGGTCCGTGGCTGGGTGGGAGTCGGGCCGCAGGGCTGGAGAGGAGGAGGAGGGAGGAGGGGGCAGCCCTCTGAGCAGAGCGCGCGGGAGAACGCAGGTGCGGCTGTTCGCGCCGTTAGAGTGTGGCTCTTCCTCCACCCTCGTTGACGGAGGGACTCCTGGGCGCCGCCGGACCGGCCACCGATTCCCTCCCCTGCTGGCATGCCGGCCACTCGTTTTCTTCCAGGGGCTGCGGAGGCTCCGCGGGCGGGGGAGGGAACTGGCGGCCTCCGGCGGCGCCCAGGAGTCCCTCCGTCGACGAGGCTGGAGGAAGAGCCCCCACCATCCTCCTGCGTTCTCCCACGCGCTCTGCCCAATGGGCTGCCCCCTCCTCCCTCCTCCCCTTCTCCAGCCCGGCTCCTACCCAGCCACGGAGCCTGAACGAGCGAACGAGCGACCAAGCGTGGCAGGCGGGCTGAAGAGGCTGGGGGGGGGGCGATGACGACGACAGACACACATAGAGAGACAGAGAGAGGGAGGGAGGGAGGGAGAGAAAGATAGACAGAGACACAGAATGAGTGATTGAGTGAATGCAAGACAGACAGACACACGCACACGCACACACACACAGAGTGACAGAGATGGGCGGATGAAGGAGAGAGACAGAGAGAGAGAAAGAAAAAGAGAAAGAAAGAAAAAGAAAGTGGGAGAGAGAGAAAGACAGACAGAGAGAAAGAGACAGAAAGGAAAGAAAGACAGAAAAAGATACAGAAAGAGAGAAAGAGAGAGAAAGAAAGAGAAAGAGGGAAAGAGAAAAAGAAAGAAGGAGAAAGAAAGAAATAGAGAGAGAGAGAGAGAGGGAAAGAAAGAGAGACAGAGACAAAGAAAGAGAAAGAGAGAGAAAGAAATAAAAAGGGAAAGAAAGAAAAAGAGAAAGAAAGAAAGAAAGAAAGAAAGAAAGAAAGAAAGAAAGAAAGAAAGAAAGAAAGAAAGAAAGAAAGAAAGAAAGAAAGAAAGAACTTATGACCACAGTTGAGGCCAAAAGTTTGGTTGCTAACCAAGATCATTGTTAAGTGAGTTTCACATTTTCCAAGTTGGCCACACCCACCCAGTCACATGACTGCTGAGCCACTCAGCTGGTCTGCAGAATTTTCTTTAAAATGAAACCGGTCCCTGGTGCAAAAAAGGTTGGGGACCCCTGGTTTAGGGTTCACAAAAGAGATAAGCCAGACCCCAACTTGTACTAACAAACTTTTCTTATCAAGAGCTAGTCTCCAGCTTGTTTATCAGTTTAGGAATGTTAAAAGCTAATAAAATTTGAACATCACTTTTAAAGAAATAATATAAATTGGATTAAAATACAGCTGGTGAGGAAATTTTGCTATTTTAAAAGAGACTGCCCCAAAAAAACATTAAAGCTAACTAAATTTGAGAACAGAAGAAATAAGCGGCAAAATTAAGCTACATTTGGATTGCATTGGACAGTATTATCATTCTTTTTAAATGTTATTTTATGGATGGAATTTGCACAAGCCTTTTAAAGTGAACGAATTAGTCTTTCTTCATCTATTTTTTTCCTTTTCTTTTTTCTTTTTTCATCTCTACATGAGCTACCTATGGATTAAAATTCTCTTTTTTATTTTTATATGAGCTTTTTACTTTTTTCCATTTTGCCTCATTTAAGAATGTTACTTTTTAAAAAAAATCTGGAATACAATAAAGATACAAAAAGAATACAAAGAGGTTGCAACATTAGAGGGAAAGGAGGTAACACTGCCACTAGGAGGCTGGAGGTTTGAGCCATGGAAACATTGTACTTTTACTTTCTCTCTTTGATCATTTTGACTTTGCACTTTAAGACCTTGTAGCTTGTTTATAGAGAGTGATAAGAAGAAAAGCACTGGACTGTTTATACAGGTGCTCCTTTGAACTTTCTTGGTAGTTGGGAAAAAAAGTAAAAAACAAGGTCTTATTGTAAAAGATTATAAATCAATTTGTGGCTAACCTAACAAAAAGTTTTGAAAGCCAGAGTGACAGTGTTTACTAGTTGGAAGAATGGCACAACATTTAAAAGTGCTGTCCCGGTGTTTGGAGGCCGTACGGATCTGGATGGGTGGTAACAAACTCAGGCTCAACCCTGCCAAGACCGAGTGGCTGTGGTTTCCGGCACCCCGGTTCAGCCAGATTACTCCAACTCTGGCCATTGGGGGCGAAACATTGGCCCCCGTGGAGAGGGCGCGCAATTTGGGTGTCCTCCTGGATTCCCGGCTGTCCTTGGAGGACCATGTGGCAGCCGTGGCCAGGGGGGCGTTTCATCAGGTATGCCTGATGCGCCAATTGCGCCCCTTACTGGACCCTTCGCAGTCACTCAAACTCTTATGACGTCCCGTCTCGACTACTGTAATGCTCTCTACATGGGGCTTCCCTTGAGGTGCACTCGAAAGCTACAGCTAGTCCAAAACGCAGCCGCGCGGGTAATTACGGGAGCTACCAGAAGCTCCCATATAACACCAATCCTGCGCGAGCTGCATTGGCTTCCTGTGGTCTTTCGGGTGCGCTTCAAGGTCTTGACGACCATCTTTAAAGCACTCCATGGCTCGGGGCCTAGTTATATGCGAGACCGTCTCGTGCCCCATACATCCCTTAGACCGATACGCTCCCACAGAGAGGGCCTTCTCAGGGTGCCGTCGGCCGGACAATGCCGACTGGCGACACCCAGGGGAAGAGCCTTCTCTGTGGCGGGCCCGGCCCTTTGGAACGACCTACCCCCTGAACTCCGGACCATCACCGACCTCCGCCTCTTCCGCCAATGTCTAAAGACATACTTTTTTCATCAAGCCGGCCTAGCCTAACCTCCCATGGGGACTGTAGAAAAGTTTTAAATTGGGTTTTAATTAATAATTGGTTTTAGCACAGGTTTGGGATTTAATATATATTTTAAATTATTTATGTTCTATTTTTGTATGTTTTTTAAATTTCCTGTGCGCCGCCCTGGGTCCTTTGCGGAGAAGGGCGGGATATAAATGTAATAAAATAAAATAAATAAATAAAAGAAACCTTAATGCTGCAAAAGAAATTCAAAAATTGCTAGAAGTTTCAGAGAGAATAGAGAAGAAATAGGAAAACATAGAGTATACAACAGTAAAATATGATGGAGAATTTGGAGATGTTGATCAATTGGAAAAAGTGGAGGCTAGAGTTCTAAAAATTGAAGAGAACAGTGAATATAAAGATAAGATAATTCTTGACATTTACAATGAATGGAGTGTGGTTGGAAATGGAAAGAATGGAATATGGAAAGGAAGTTAGATGGCCAGGAACTCTACCCCAGATGGCAAGGTACAGAAGAGGAAAAAAAGAGAAGAATCAATGGACTTAAGGAGAGGCATTTTATTAAAAGTATTATTAATAACCAAATATAAGCTGATTAAAGAAGCAGACGGAGGGTATCGAGATGATACAAGAGATGCAAGAAGCAATGAGCTGCGAAGAGGAGTCCACACAAATTTTACTAAAGAAATAATCCGAAGATTAATTCCACAGATGGCAAAAGACATTGAATTGCATTATTACTGGAAAGATACAGGTTGATATATGAAAGCTTGCAACAAAAAATTAGTTAAACTTAATTAAATTTAGAGAATTATGTTTTTTAAAAAAGGAAGTGATAATGGATATGATAATGACAATAATGTATACCTATGTATTGGTTTGATAAGAGGTAATTGGATATGAATAGCAAATGCCGTTGAAGTGATGTCCCGGTGTCTAGAGGCCGTACGGGCCTGGATGGGGAGTAACAAACTTCGACTCAACCCGTCCAAGACCGAGTGGCTGTGGTTTCCGACGTCCCGGTATAGCCAGTTGATGCCATCACTGGTCATCGTGGGCGAACTGTTAGCCCCCATGGAAAGGGCCCGCAACCTAGGCATCCTCCTGGACTCCCGGCTGTCCATGGAGAACCATGTGACGGCCGTGGCCAGGGGGGCTTTTTACCAGATTCGCCTGGTACGCCAGCTGCGCCCCTTCCTTGACCGGGACGCCCTCCGCACAGTCACTCAAGCTCTCATGACGTCCCGTCTAGACTACTGCAACGCTCTCTATATGGGGCTCCCCTTGAGATGCACCCGAAGACTGCAGCTAGTGCAGAATGCGGCCGCGCAGGGGATTTTGGGAGCCTCATGGCATTCCCATGTAACACCTCTCCTGCACGGGCTGCCCTGGCTACCTGTGGTTTTTCGGGTGCGCTTCAAGGTGCTGATAACCATCTTTAAAACGCTCCATGGCACGAGGCCTAGTTATTTGCTAAACTGTCTCCTACCTCATACATCCCTTCGTCCGATTCGCTCCCATAGAGAGGGCCTTCTCCGGGTGCCGTCTGCCGGGCAATGCCGGTTGGTGACCCTCAGGGGAAGGGCCTTCTCTGTGGTGGGCCCAGCCCTCTAGAACGACCTACCCCCCAAACTCCGGACCACCATGGACCTCCGCCTCTTCCGCCAACGTCTGAAGACCCATTTCTTTCATCTAGCCATCCTAGCCTAGTCCCCGAGGCCACCCCTAGAGACTGAGTTTTAAATTGTTTTAAATGGATTTTAATTTGATGATAATTTTTCTAGGATATTTTTAGCACAGGCCACCTCAAATTTAATTAGATTGTATTGTGTGTAGTCGTATTTATTTATTTATATGTTCATATTTATTTATACGTTGTGTTTTTACCTTTTAACTTCCTGTGCACCGCCCTGAGTCCCTTTGGGGAGATAGGCGCAGTATAAAAATCAAATCAAATCAAAATCAAATCAAATCAAATGGTGATTATGAAAGGAAGATTAGAAATTTTGTTACGTATATAAACTAATAATAAAAAACCAAGTAAAATTTAGTTAAATGTTGAGTATTAGGTTAAAAAAATGGTATAATAATGGATATAGTTAAATAAAGGATTGATAATGATAATAACGTAATAAAAGGGAATTGGATATAAATAGTAAACAGTGATTCAGAAAAAGAGGATTAGAAACATTGTTACTAAATATTATTAATTTTTATTTAGAATAGGTCATAAGGAGTTAAGGTTATTGGATGATGTTGGAAATAGCCAATGAAATGCCATTATATGTTTTACGTTTTAATAATTTGGAATATTTTATGCAACAGGACATTAAAACAATTATAGTCAAACGAAAATTGAGGTATGTTGATAGTAATATGTATAAATGTATATGATTTAAAATATATGATCTGATATGAATTTGAGGTGATGACCATTGAAGAGATGCACGAAAGCTTTTTGTAACCTACTGACACACTTTACACAGTATGTAAAGAAAGATGATTTTTTGTGTTGTGTTTGTTTATTAAAAAAAAAAAGAATCCCGCCCCTGAGTAACCAACAGTGGAAGATAAAATTAAAACATATTTGTTTTTTAAAATCTGAATTATAGGTGGTTTCCAGGCAACTTGTAAGTGATTCCTCGGCTGGCTGAATAGGAAGTATGGGACAGATAGGATTCCCTTGCACACAAATTATTGTTTACAACAAAACAAGGGAGTTGAGAAAAAACATAAGTAAATAGGTACTCAGATTCCTGTTTTTCAGTTTATCTCCACTGAAGCCCAACTACAGTTTTTTCTTTATCTGGAAAAGCAGCTTTTGGATGCAAAATGTACATAACAGCAATAGGATGAAGATGGAAATAAAATCCCAGGTGATCCTTCCTCTAATCTAGTGAACAGACAAGATGTAGCTAACAGCAGGAACACACATACCTTCCACTTTTCATTCATTTTTCCTTCTCCGTTGCAACTCCCTCTCAATTTTAGATTTTTGGGGGGGTTGTAATTTGATTGGCCCAGCTTGGCCCATTTTAGCAATTTATTCATTATTTATTCTTTTATTTTACTGTTTGTTTGTGTTCCCTCTTTATTACTTTTACAAATGACTCAAGCCAGTGAATATACCACGTTTCCCTGAAAATAAGACAGAGTTTTATTTTCTTTTGACTCCCGAAACAAGTGCCTGGCCTTATTTTCAGGAAGGTCTTATTATTTTTGAGGTGCAAAATGAATGTGGTTTACAAGGCCTGCCATTTTATGAAGGTCTCTGAAAGTTGATTTGATCCTAGCTTCATTTAATGGTCCTTAATCTGAACAAAGTAAATCTCTTTGGCATCGTGCATCATGGCTAACTGCAGTTAGTTTAGAATCAGGCGGACACAATTTCATGCCCTTTTTACTACATGCGAACAAGGCTAAATTAATGAGAGGAATTTAGCTCACTTCATCTTACAGCAGGAAACCATTGGTTTTCCTAATGACTAGTAACTCGGATGGCTTAAAAACTTAATTTGCATTGAGCTGATTTAAAATGTCAGTGCCATTAATGAACCAGGATTTCAAAAGGAGGCGGGGGTTGTTACTTGCTATTTGCAAATTGGGGATTTGTTGATTCACACAAACTGCTTATGTGAATAGGAGTCAGAATTAGCACTGATGTTGTTACCTAGTTTGGGAAATGAAATGTCTGCCAGAAAACAACCAAGCTCAGAGAGACTAAGGACCCCCTCAGAGTCAGAATTATAGTTTCATGCCAACCAGGGGTGGGTTGCTGCCGACATTACTGCCAGTTTGGTGCACATGCAATTCGACGTGGTTGTTGACCATAAAGAGGACTGAGCATGCGCAAAACGTTAAAAAAGGGGGGAAAGTAAATTTGCGCAATTAAAATTGTTCATGCACATGCACAGAACTGAAAAACAAGATGGCGTTGCCTACGGCGCCACGCGGGGAATCAGTTCGAGGACGTGACAGGCATGGGTCGCTGCCGGTTCTAGCAACCCAGACCGCCAAACCACTTCCGGTTGGGCAGAACCAGTAGGAATCCACAACTGATTCCAACATCATCCAAATATGACTTGCAGCACACATAGTAATCCTTTAGGACTGCTTCAAAAACACCTGCATGTATTTTATCAAGGTAGCCAAATATTGGATGTGTGGCTATTATTGTATGGAGCTTACCATACTTGGAATTCCCACCTCTGAATAGACAGTTTTATAACTGCCTTCCTAGGAGGCAGCTATCATTGGCTTGGGTGCTCTAACCAAGCGTTGTGACTTATTATGATGTTTGAGCAGGATGCATATCTGAGCCAAGAACTGCAGAAGAACTATTCTTTTCATGCCATTATTATAATGTTTCCAAAGACATTTGGCTTGCCAGTACTGGAAACAGGATTTTATTTATTTGTTCAATTTATAACGCTGCCCACTTGCCAGGTGATTCTGTATCCTGGATTTGATAAATGTTGGTCTTTATGGTTTGAGAGGCATGATGGATATCCTACTTAAATCTAGGTCTTTGTGCTGTCTCAACTGATTGCAATGGAAAATTACTTTTTAATTTTAAAAATACGGATTATATTCAAAGGAAAGAGAGGGATATAAAATCATTCTGTTTTACATATAGAAAATAGCATTTTGATTATTTTTAGTCATTAAAACCTTTATTTTGGACAAAGCAGTATCCATCAATTTGTTCATTGAGTTAAGGGAGTACCAGTTTTGAAGGTGTAAGTAGGTACAGTTCTATAATCAAAGATTGTAAATTCGGTGTAACTTCATCTTTCCAATACTGAATAATTAACCTTTTTGCCGTGTGAAAAATCCATACTTCGTGAACTTTGTGGACCCAAAACACATTAATAAATTAATTGCAATTGAGGATTAAAAAGACATCTTTAATGGATGAAAGATTCATTGGAAAATTATTCTGAAATCTGTAAAGGAATTCCATCAAGAATTATTACCAGTTGTAGACCAACCTGAGACATGAGAATCTTAGTATAGTGACACATGCTCTTGTCACCAATTGATTAGACCAGGAGTCCCCAACCCTCGGGCAGAGGAAGTGGTGTGTGAGCGCTTGCGCAGGCGCCGCTCCACTTACACGTGCAGTGGGTGAGCAGACACACAGTGCCATTTGCGTGAGTGGTAGGCACACATGTCAGCCACTTGCACAAATGGAGCTGTGCACTCATATGGATCCATCCTCTCTTCTCCCCCGGGCCGCAAAGCTGGAAAGATTGGCTACCACTGTATTAGACATGTAGGGCTGCTTTTAAATGCCACTCAAAAGCTTCAGCCAATTCAAAATGGAACCCTTAGTCTATTACATAATATCCATCAGTCAGATCAGGTTGGCAGATTCTGCATTGGCTTCCATTTGTCATCTGAGTGTAATTCAAAGCTGTGGTGTTAACTTATAATACTCTTTACGTCTTAGCACTTACTCATCATCAGGACTGCATTCACTTTCTTGAATCAGCCCAACCTATTAGATCTTGTTGTGGAAAGCAGCTGGTGGTTCTCCACTTCCAAGAGGTGTAGGGTATCAAGGTACAGATACACACTGCTTTACTGTAGCATTGCTCACACTTGGATTGGACTCTCATCAAAGTTAGATTAGATCCCCAATGTTCCAGTCGCCTTCCAGAAACAGTGAAGATGGAGCCCTTTCAGAGGATATTTGGGGGCTGACCCCTGGTTTTTTTCTGATTGTTCTACTGAATTGCATTTTGGATTTGTGTATCTTCTGCCTTCTGCCTTTACCAAATTACGATTCTTTCATATTTGTATTGTTGTGAAACTGTTCAGAGTCCCATGATAAATGCAATGAATCAATAAGTAAACAATTAACCTCCCATTTGTTACCCATTTCTATAGAGATATGAGAACCTACAGGGAACAGCTGGGATTTGCTCCAATCAATATAGGATAAATTTCTGATTTGCTTCACAGTATCAATAATTTTTTATATAGAATATAAATATAAGACCAATAAAAGACAGGTCATCCATAACACTTTATGCTGAGTCATAGTTATACCTGAAACATCTTTGCTTTGTACAATAAAGCAGGCCAATAAGTCCAATGCCAATTTACTGGAAAGAGAAGATAAAGGAAACTCCTGATGAGTTTCAGGGAAAATCTTCATAAATGAACAAAAAAAATATTTTAATCACTCTAGTGCAAGTGTTAATCTGATTGATAAAAGACAGAAGCAATCTGTATTTTAAAAAACTTTTGTTTCAGATATTTCCAGTATACCATTTCAAAAGTTTTATGCACATCCAGGGAGATCTCCTAATATTAAATATTATGTTTATAAAATGTTGGATAAAATCAACGCCCTTTTTTATATTTATAGGCAGAAATAAAAAACAATAATTTCCTTAACATATGATCAATCTTGATTTGAAATTGTTTGGCATTTTTTGAATATTATTATTCTACCATAATATGCTATAAATATGTCTATGATTTTAAGGAAGATTGGGATTTAGTTTATTGTGAATGAGCAATAAAATGTATCCTTATTGATGGTTTTATTGATTTCAGGTAAATGGAATTGAGGCAGTCTAACTGAAGGCCAAATTGTGTTTAATTTGAACATCAGTGCATGAATATATCATGTGAAACTTTTTTTTTGTATAAATTGACTTTTTCCAAACCTGGAGGCTGTTAATTTGTTTGAGATTATGAATGATCTATGAGGCTGGGAATAAGAAGTCAACACAATTAACACTTATCTTTTAGCTCTGCCAAGCCAATGTATTATCTGCTAAATTCCCATGCTCTTCTTCAGGAAATTAAAAAAAAAAAAAGGATGGCAAAAGCTTTGTTGCGGTTGTGTAATTTTCCACTCTGGTTTATACAAACATACACACATAAAATGGCATCTTGTAATACTTTACTCACTTCAAATCTGATGATAGCCCTTAGATGTAGTCCAGACAAGAAGTATCAACCACGAATACTAGGACTACCTTTATTGTAAAAGTAACAGAATCTTGCCAGTCTCTTACCTCACCTTTACAGCCCAAGAAACTTGGGCTGTAAGTTGAGTTTGCTATGCCCCCATTGCTTCTTAACTGCATTTCATCTGATCCTTATCCAGTCTATTCTTATCTCTCAGGGACATTCTCGTAGACCAATACGTCTTGAAAAAAAATTCCACTTTGTATGGAGGGCCTCGTTTTGAGGAAAGTCCAGCTTCTTGGAATCATTGGGTTTCAGAATATAACACAAGTAATTGGCTATAGAACAAATCCCTGTTAGTGTCATTTTCAGAATTCAGAATGCTTTTGCTCTTTGGGGTTATAGCTTAGATATGAAAATATGCTAATTTGGGCTATAGAAATGGAATCAATTTAAAATTCATTAAATTTAAAATTCATTAAACTAGATTATTCTGAAATATTAAGGTAAAGGAGAATATCCTGACTTTTTAAAAATAGTTGGAAGTAAATCTAAATTGTAGGGAATGTTAAAAAGTGGGTGGAGGTGTTAAACTAGAATATGACTATACAATCCATAACTTCTCTGCTGCATTATTTTCATACCAACTAAGAACCTTGGAGCAGACTTAGTGGTTAAGATGCTGAGCTTGTTGATCAGAAACGTCAGCAGCGGTTTGAATCCCTAGCGCCGCATAACAGAGTGAGCTCCCATTACTTGTCCCAGCTTCTGCCAACCTAGCAGTTCGAAAGCATATAAAAATTCAAGTAGAAAAATAGGAACCACCTTTGGTGGGAAGGTAACAATGTTCCATGCGCCTTCGGCACTTAGTCATGCCGGCCATATCACCACGGAGACGTCTTCAGACAGTGCTGGCTCTTCAGCTTTGAAACGGAGATGAACACCACCCCCTAGAGTCGGAAACAACTAGTACATATATGCGAGGGTAACCTTTAGCCTTTACCTAAGACCCTTGAGAGGAAAGAATGATAATGATTTTGAGTTTCCAAAAAAAAAAGCTGTCCCTGGCAAATAGTTTCAATTCTGCGCAACCACAAGGAAGGCTAAAGAGTCTGGAGAACCATTGCCAGATGCTAGCTTACAGATCTGAGCTAGAGACAGATAGTCTTTCATTTAGCAGTTTACAGACTAATATAATCAATTATCTAATTTACTATAATGCTAAACATTTGTAATAACTTGAGACACAGCAAGATTAGTTTTTTGCATATGCTGAATCCCAATCCATCGTCATCATCAATTATTAGGATCTCACTTTTGCAGTCTAGCACACTTAGTTAGTTGGAAATTGCCAAATATAGGTGATGCTACCTCTGAAAGCACCCATGTGGGTGAAGGAAATACTCAGCTGCAGATGTTGCTAACACAGCAAGAGTTTATTATCACAGAACAGCAGTCGATGCACAGATGTTGGTTATTCAACACAGAAGGCCACCCACATGTTGCCGTGTGCATGCCTGCCCCTAATTTGTAGTGCCTTTCAGTTAATAAATTAGGACAGTTCCTGCAGAAAAACAGATGGAGTAAAGCTGTTGTTTGATTGCCTTCATATTTGTATAAGCTGTACATCACTATGACTGGCTAATGTGCTTCCATACCAACCACTCTCTCTTCTCTGAAGGTAAAACTGTTCAAACATTCTGTCTTAATTATAGTCCATATGCATTTCTTTTTGTATAAGAGAGAAATCCGTTGGGAAAAATGATGCAGTGTTTAACCTAAAGACTAAATAATTGTCACAACTGTTAAGAGAGTACCACTGTAGATGCAAATACAACTTGATAATTCAAATAGAAGTGTTTTCCTAACTGTTTGTTCAAAACCACCCACCCCAAAAAAGAGATGAACCTGTGTAGAAATTTGCTAGGAAATTTGTTAATGATGTCTCTTCATCACATATAAACACATATTTAAAACCAGGGAATTATTAATGTGTTATTCAGCCAGCAACTGGGATAATGTAAGTGACTAAATGAGACAGGGATCCAGGGGTGGGATCTACCAGTTTAACAACCGGTTCACTAAATATGAATTTTTATTAATTTTAATTGGGGTTTGTTGGTTTTTTAATCTTATGAAAGGCCAAATTATTTAATATGTTTTTTAAACTGTTTTTAACTTTTATATATCTGTTTTATTTTGGCTGTACACTGCCCTGAAACCTTTGGGAGTAGGGCGGTATAAAAAACTAATAAATAAACAAACAAATAAACAAATAAATATCATGCTTTGCGCGTGTACACAGTTTACCGAAAACTCACGTTCCACGTTACTGCTGGCGAGGAAAACAGCTGAGGCGCGGCAATCCACTCTGCCGCACCGATCAGCTGGGCTTCGGGAAAGGAAATATAGGTGAGTATAGCGGGTGGGCGGACCCAGCTGATAGTTGTAGCTACCGGTTCACCTGAACCGGTCTGAACTGGCAGAATCCCACACCTGCAGGGATCTATCAAAATGGAATTTCAGGATTCAAAATTGTAATATGACTCTATTATCTCTCATCTGATCTTGAAACTTCTTGGATATCTGTTGTAATTAGATGTTATAGCTTGGTCTGAAAAGTTCTGCGTCTGTTAGTATTAAGAGCAATGGGTTTTAAATTGAAACTGATTTTTCATACATCTTCTTGGACTTCATCTAATCCTCCTAGCCCTGTAAGTAACAGTAATAATAAAACAACATAGGTGAGGTAGTAGCCCAAAAGGGAAAGAGAATGAGATTTAGTCAGTGAACTTCATGACAAAGCCAGAGATTTAATCTTTTGTTTATTTATTTTTATTTATTTTTAAAATTTATATAACCGCACCCTCTCCCCGAAGGGACCCGGGGCGGTGCACAGGAAATTTAAAACAACACAAATGCAAAGTATAAATAATTAAAATCGAATTAAATAGTTTATCCCTGTGCTAAAATTAAAATAGTTAAGACATAATCCCTTACAAACCCAATTAAAACAATTTATAATACAGACTGCAGACTAGGTAAATAACTTAGGCCAAACCGGCCTGATGGAACAGGAGTGTCTTTAATTTCTGGCGGAAGGTGCGGAGGTCCGTGGTTGTTCTGAGGTCGGGGGTAGATCGTTCCAGAGGATTGGGCCCACCACAGAGAAGGCCCTTCCCCTGGGCGTCGCCCGCTGGCATTGCCTAGTGGATGGCACCCGGAGAAGTCCCTCTCTGTGGGAGCGAATCGGCCGCAGGGATGTGTCCTGGATCAAGAAAAGCAACACATTATCTTGTCTTCAGGTTCTCAAAAATGCCTTTTCCTTCCATTTTTCACAGATGCAGATTTATTTCTACAACCCCGATGACTTTGACAGCTTCGGGACAGCCATCCAAGAAAAAAGGATCATAGGAACCATGGCTGTGTTTTTTCAGGTAAGTTTATTTCATGGTGTTTATTCCACGTGGCAAAGTTCTCCCATCCCCCTTCCATGATTATTATTGTTGGTATTGTTCGTTGAATTGTTCCCCGCTTAATGAACGCATCTGTTTTCTCACTTACACCTGTCTAAATGAAGGATATTTCATATTGTCTGCTCCACAATTTAAAATGTAAATAAGTGTTTTTAGAAACATAATGGGAACTTTTGCATGAATTATTCTGATTTTTATAGCTGCCTGACTGGTGCACAGATTGGAGAGCACATTTATCATAAAAGTTGCCTTGCTATCAGAGCACATTGCTCAGAATATTAACAGGCCAGTTAAGCTGGAGGAAAACTTTAAATTTGGTCGCAACTTATCGATCAACATTGTCAATGCTTCTCTTCTCAATATCCTTCCACCACCAAAACCCCACCACCCCGTAATGGCATCTTACTTCTAAATCCAGTAAATAAATTTCTCAGGGAGACTGGTTTTTCCATTTCGGTGAATTTATGGAGCTCCTTTTTGTGATGGGCTTTTTTTTCCCCACCAGGCTGAATGTTCGGTGAGCTCATTTACAGGTTCAGCACACCTGAGGACTTGTTGTATTTTCCCGGGGCCCTGCTTGTGATGGCTGACAGGCCAAGCCAAATTGAAGCGGTCTTCGGCTCCTTTGTCTCATTATATTGGAGAAATGGTTTTCCTTTCCTGACTTAAAGGATAAATTGAGGGGAAAGTGATGGTTTGACTTTATTCCAGAAGGCTGCCACATATAAACGATACATCTTTCAGTGTGAACGAGGAAGCTCAAACTATTTGGTGTGAAATGTAGCTGTCTGTTTATATCTATATCTGTTTCTCTATCAATCTGCATTAATCTTCAGCAGTAGCCTAAGGGCTATGATTGGAGAATGCAGCAATAAAAAAGTGCTAAGATACAGAGGAAGAAAACATACAGCATGACAGAAACAGGGTTTTTTTTCCTCCCCATGAAAGATTATGGTTTTGGGGGAACTACGCTGTGTACAACCCTTCTGATTTCAAATTTAAAACCTACAGTATTTTCTACCTATTTGTTTATTTAAATTATCTACATTTTGTCTATCCTTCCGCAAGGATCTAAACATCACAAAGCAAAATATAGAAATATGAAGCAACAAATGGTTGCAGAGAAAACAAAACACAGTGGCACATGTAAATCAGTCAGCTAATGATGTAGCAGCTGCATTTGCACAATGTGGTAAACTTTATTATTATCTATCTGGATCAGATTTTGTGTGTGTGGTTTAATGCACTGTGTGAAACCCTTGGTTAATTTATAGTTCCTTGTACTGCACAAAACCAGGAAAATATCTATTTCAGGATCCTGGCTAGATGTGCTGTGTGAATGCGCTCATTAACAAAGTCAAAATAGCAATTTGATTAAAACAGCAAGTCTTGTACATGAAAAAAGACTGTCCCCAAAAGAAACATCTATACAACTTCTGGAAGATTGTTTCTGATGTAAAGAAGATTGTTAGCAAGGAGCTGAGGTGGGCCTTCCTCCAATGAGAGTTCAAAAGCCTAAGTGCAGCTCCCCCACCCCCCAAAAAAACTTAATTTGGGGGTTATATCAAAAAGCTTCCATAAATAATCACATTCATATAAGGAAAGATATCGTTCTCATCCTGGCCCATTTTTTCTTTGTCTGCGTAATCAAAAACTTCAAGTACAGTTAATCCTCAATTTACGGCTACAATCTTATTTATTTACTAGCCGTTCCCGGCCACACGTTGCTGTGGCCCAGTCTGGTTAAATGGCCAACCAATCTGTGTGTAGATCTACACCTGCACACGCAAACAAGTACACACAACCACCATATAACCCCCAACCTACCTACCTACTGTATTTCTTCCTCTCTCCCTCTACCTACCTACCTACCTGCCTATCTACCTACTGTATTTCTCCCTCTCTCTCTCTACCCCTCTACCTACCTACCTACCTACCTACCTATCTACTGTATTTCTCCCTCTCTATCTATCCTTCTACCTACCTACCTGCCTACTGTATTTTTCCCTCTCTCTCTCTATCCCTCTATGGGCCACCTGGGAGTGTGCTATCCTCTGTGCCTTGTTTTGGCCCTATTAGGCCTCCATACAGTGTGGCACTTTGGAGGCTTATTCGGTTGCTGAGGAAACGACCGTTGGAAATGTGAGGGGGGGGTGCGTGAAGCATCATAAGAAGCAGCTGGGTGGGAGGAGCTACAGGGAGGTGAAAATGTGAGAAGTGTGTATCTTTTACATTTGTGCTGCTTGCACATGACACACGTGTGCCAGCCACACAAAATGTACGTATGATTGCATCGGAAGTCCTTGGGAACATTGTGTGAAAATTTGGTGTTGATCGCTACAGTACTTTCTGAGATTAGTGGCTTTGCACAAACTATTTTACATTTTTATTTATATAGATGAAATGTATATGCCACCCATCTAAAGGTTGAGTGACTCTGGGTAGCTATTTGGGACCAGAATTTCTGTTAAGTGAGTGAGTCATGCCTGATCTTATGACATCTTTTGCCAGGATTGTTAAGCAAATCATTGCACTAAAGAGAATCATGTCATCATGAAGCGAACTTGGATTCCTAGATTGTTGGTAGCCAGTTAGGATGGTCACAAATGGTGATCACATGTCCCTAGGATGTACAAACATGTACCGGTTGCACAAATATGTGCCAAGCTTCCAAATTTGGATCAAATGACTGGGGGGAAGGCTGTGAGGATTGGTTGTAAGTCACTTTTTTTCCCAATGCCATTGTAACTTTGAATGGTTGCTAAATGAAAAGTTATAAGTCGAGGACTACCTATATATTTATCTTATGCCCTTATTGCAATTCTATCCAAATTAAGAGACAGCCACCCCTGGCAGTGTACAAAAAAACAACAACCCTCCAATCCTTCAATCACAGCAAAAGAGCTAGTAAGCATCCACTTTTGACTAACAGTGATTTTTCTGAACCTTTCGGTTTGCCTTTGCTGTAGAGATCCCAGTGATGAAAAGTTTCCAAAGTATTTAGCTGTATTTGTCTGAATAAAATAATAATGGTGTTAACAGCTCATTATCGCTAGAACTCATTATCTTAGGATACAGTAACAATGGACATACTGTATAATTGTCTAGAAAAGTGGATCTGATATTTGTTCAGAGTTTTAATGTTTTTTGGGGGTGGGGGTTGTTTCTTTGGATCAGCTGAATTAAAAATAACCCACTTGGTGTGAAAACTGCGGGTTTTAACTGGAAAGAAAATCTCCGACTGAATTAATGGTTATAAAACAAAAATTCATCCACACTATAAATTGTGTATAACATTTCAAATATTGCCCAAGATTATGTTCAAAATATATATAGCAGCAAATCTTATAGGAAAAGAACCAGCGAAGTTTGTAGATAAATTGCCCAGATAACCTGAAGACGGTATATAGATAGATAAAACGTTATTGCGGTCATGGACCAAAAGACAAGATAAACAAATCACATGGGGATATACAGCCGGGCCCCACTGAAGGGTGGGAGACAACAGGCAAAATTGATGGTATATAATCAACACCCACAGGCTTTTCTGATGTAAATAAGAATATGTTTTCTTTCCAAAAGTTTTCCTTTACTTAAAGTAGTAAATGCTTGTTTGAAGGACAGCATGGAGCTCCATTTTTATGTTCATTTACGTCTCTCATTTCATTCTGTAACTAGCATGACTCATGTTCAACAGATGTAGGAGAGATCATAAAGGTTTTCCTAATCGGTACAGGGCTCTAATCTATATTCAGAGGACAGTTTTATGAACTTTGCTATATAATTTTGCTTATAATTTCTCTTCCCCCCCCCCATCTGAAGGATTGTTGCGGTATAAAAACAATGTCTTCCAAATGTTTTATATTTTATCAGGTCCCAGGAAAAGCCATCTTGGCTAATATGAAGGGATTGTGAGAGTGCCAATCCCAATTTCTGGAGGACAAAAAACTTTGCACCTGTCCTGTAGTTGCTGTACATACCGTGTACGTGTCTTTTAAAATTATCAACATACATCAGTGATAGCTAATATTTTTGGCTCAAAAATGTGTCAAAAATTCAGAATAGGTCCACAGGCACACAGACACATGCTACAAAAGAGAAACAATTCATAACAAAGTCAGTTTGGTCCAGTGGTTAAGGAACAGGCTAGAAAGCTATGACTCTTGAATTCAAGTCCCGTTTTAGCCATAAAAGCCAGTGACTTTGGACCAGTCATTCTCTCTCAGTCCAATTTACCTCACAGGATTGTTGTTGTAGGGAGAATAAGAGGAAGGTGCTGATATAGCAATAGCGCTTAGACTTACATACCACTTCACAGTGCTTTACAGCCCTCTCTAAGCAGTTTTACAGAGTCAGCCTATTGCCCACAACAACCTGGGTCCTCATTTTACCCATCTGGAAAGGATGGAAGGCTGAGTCAACCCTGAGCCAGTAGGACTTGAACTGCCAAACTGCTGGCAGTCAGCAGTCAGCAGAAGTAGCCTGCAGTATTGCGCTCTAACCATCATGGCTCATATGTTCACCACCTTGAGTTATTTGTAAAAATAATAAAAGCAGGATGCAAAAACAAAACAAAACAGTAAATTGGATGGGCAGTATGTAAATTTAATAAATGCATTAAAAACTTGCAAAGTTGTATCCATTTGACTTTACCTGAGGGGGGGGGGAAATGTCTATCCAAGGCAGCTCTGGGTTGTACAAGGCCTAGAGAATGCTCTTGTGTGGCCTTGCAACATGCAAAAAGAGCAAGAAAGTGCACCCCATTCTTGAGTGCTTTTGGGGGCTCCAGAGGCCGTGCGAGACCAGGGCTTTCTCATGAGACTTCCAAAGAATCCGGAGACCATATAAGAATACAGTAATCCCTCGTTTTCCGCGGTTAATGGGGACCGGAACTTTCCGCGAAAACCGGAAAACCGCGAAGTAGGATTCGCTAGGAAACTTGAGTTGAGGACATTGTTTAAAGCAAGCACTAGGGGGCGCTTGCCTCCTACCGATGCATTTTTTTTCTGTATTTTTTAAAAATCCGCGAAGCACTGAAGCCGCGAAACTTGAAGCCGCGGAAAACGAGGGATTACTGTACACCACATTCTCATGCAGCCTTTAGATGTAGTTATCAAAACTGACATTTAAAGCACCAAACTAGAATAACAAGATGCAAGCATTATCCCTCATCTTTCTGTCTGCTGTATGCATTCACACAATTTAGCTCTATCTTGTATTTTGCCTTCATATGGAGTTATCCTAAAATTGTTACTTATTGAGAGTGGAAGTAAAACACACAGTAACACTATAAGAAGCAAACTGGCCCCACTAATTATTGGATAATGGGACAAGAGTGAGCTTTGAACGCTCATCATATTTGTCATGCTGTATCGCAGGGGTG
Source organism: Rhabdophis nuchalis (assembly GCA_039707465.1). Classification (NCBI taxonomy): domain Eukaryota; kingdom Metazoa; phylum Chordata; class Lepidosauria; order Squamata; family Natricidae; genus Rhabdophis; species Rhabdophis nuchalis. Next base: position 49,775,246 of record CM077646.1, read on the forward strand.
AAATGCTACTGGTTCTGACCGGTTCGGTAGAAACGGTAGCAAAAAATGCTAAGGTTTGCCTTAACTGGTAGTAAAAAAAATCTTTAAAAAGTGAAAAAAAGATTCTGTGATACTTAGCTGTGCCACGCAATCATTTGAACCTTTTTTTCCACTTTTTAAAGCATTTTTTACTAGCAGTTCCGGTGAATAGATAGTAAAAATGCTTTAAAAAGTGACAAAAAAAGGTTGCAATGATCGTGTAGCACAGCTGATTGTCATGGAACCTTTCCCCCCCCCCCCCCCCCCACTTTTTAAAGCATTTTGTTATTATCTCTTCACCAGAACCGGTAATAAAAAAAATTGCTTTAAAAAGTGAAACAAAAATGGTTCTGGTGATTGCATGGATCAGCTGTGAGCTGCGTGATCGTGAGACCCTCTTTATGAGGGTCATCAGACCCTCTTCTCAGGGTGCCGTCGGCCGGACAATGCCGACTGGCGACACCCAGGGGAAGAACCTTCTCTGTGGCGGGCCCAGCCCTTTGGAACGACCTACCCCCTGAATTACGCACCATCACCGACCTCCGCCTCTTCCGCCAATGTCTAAAGACATACCTTTTCCAACAAGCCAGCCTAGCCTAACCTCCCACGGGGACTTTTTAGAAAGTTTTAAATTGGGTATTTTAAAATTTGGTTTTTAGCATAGGATTAGGATAGTTTAATATATATTTTAAATTATGTATTTATTTTTGTATTTTTGTATGTTTTTAAATTTCCTGTGCGCCGCCCTGGGTCCTCTGTGGAGAAGGGCGGGATATAAATATAAATAAATTCAAAAATTCAAATTCAAAATTTCACTTTTTAAAGCATTTTTTTCCTACCCGAACTGGCACAAAAAAAAATGCGGGTCTGACGATCGTGCAGTTCACAGCTGATCCATGCGATCGTCAGAGCCATTTTTGTTTCATTTTTTAAAGCAATTTCTTCCTATCTATTCGCCCAAACTGGCAGGAAAAAAATGCTTTAAAAAGTGGGGGAAATCAGTCACGCCCACCCAGTCACATCACACACACACACACACACATGCACACACACACACACGCACACACACACACCAAGCCACAACCACAGAATCAGTGGCAAAAAAATAGATTTCACCACTGCTGTATTGGGATAATTATGGTATAATTGGGCATCATATCTGAAACTTTCAACTTACAATAAGAGGGATAGTATATTCAAAGAGATGAGAAATTATAATCACCATTGTTCTTAGGAATATGAGTACCATACTTAGATATAGCTATACTTAGCTATACTTATAATACAGCCCAATAAAAATAACATGCCCCTGCACTTTGTTGCTTGCTAAACTGCACACTTCCGTCTTAACAGTTTCCCTGACCAATTATTTGACTAGATTAGAAAAGACAAAGCTTTGACTTCAAGGGCACACGTGATGTGGAAGCTCCTTTAAAAAAAATAAAAATACTTGGAACCCAGTACCCATTTCATGAACATGCTGTCTTGCCTTTTCAGATAGAAGAATCACAAAAAGAACCCCTGGTGAAAGCTTTAAAAAGGCTCAATGCTGGAAAAACAAATAAAAATTCCCAAATGTAGAGAAAAATGGAAAATCTCCTAGCAACCCCATGTATGGTGTGGTCTCACTCACTTTGCAAGTATCACTCATACATTTTCCCCACCCAGCCCCAAAACTTTAAATGTGGTTCTCAGTTTACCAGAAGGGAGTTTGCATTTGATCTTCTATCTGACAGCTAAGATATATATTAGACAGAAAGACAATTCATTACCTCCCACTCAGTGAGAAAGTGCAAGATTTTGACTACCTGCTCCGAAAGGAATCTTTTTTGAGGGCGAGAAGTACATTCCATGCATCATTCTTTCTGTCTTATTTTATCTCTAAAAGAAAGTAAAGAGTAAAAGTATGGTATAATTAAAGCAACCAATATCGAGAGTTTCAAATATCACGAGGCTTTTGAAAGCTGTTTTGAATCCCAAAATACATTTCTTTGTATACGTATTCCTATGCTCTGGTTGGTTTCCCTTGTAGAAGTTTTCTGTCCTGTGAATTGTATGGTGTACCAACTAAAAAAGTGGAACTGGATCTTAGGAAGATCTAATGAAATAAAAGTTTTCTCCCTAAGCTATTTTTGGCTGACTGTTTCTTCTTAACCTTATTTTACGTGGCATAACAGAAAAGTCTTAATATTGCTGAGGATCTTCTGTAATGTCTACCTGAAAAATTGTAAACTAAAAAATGTTAGTGTTTTCCTGAGATGTCTTTCTGACTTCTTTTAAACCAAGCAGATTTTTCAAAATCAGTGTTGTAAACTTTCTGTCCTTTCCAATGATAAAACCATTCTCAGTACTCATTCTATGTATACATGCTATTTATGGGAGTAGGTAGGGCATAAATTAAGCATCATTAACTTGTTACAAATGCCAAATTATGTTCTGCACATCTTGCCACATAAAGTTAGTACAGGTAGTCCTCAATTTATGGCTATCATTGAACACATAATTATGGTTGTCCAAATCATTAAGCAAATCATGTGTGTAATCACTACACCCGATTCTGCAACCTTTTTTGCGATGGTCTATAAGTGAATCCGTTGTCCACAATCCGTGTGGGTTTTGTGATAGAAATCAGAAGTAAAAACAAAGTACATCATAAATCACAGTCACATGAGCACAGATGCTTCAAACATCTGTAAATGTGGCCATTTGCTGAGCATCCAAAATGCAATCACCTGATTATGAAGGACCGGCCATCAGAACTTCAAATCTGGGTCATAAGTAGCCCTAGGGAATCTCTTCTAACCAGCTGTGAGTTGAGGACTACCTGTAACGTATTTGGGTGATTCATATATTTGCTAGCACTGATTAGTGGGACAGGTAGGGTATTGTCCTAAAACCACAGAGATACAGTTTCAAGACTGGTTTCATCATGAAAGTTGACTGAATGATATTGGGCCATGCATTATCTTTCAGTCCTACCTACCGCTCATCGGTGGCTTTTGGAATAAAAGAATAGCAAAAATACAATATATACCATCTTAAAAATATGGAGGGAGGGCAGGATATAAATCTGCTGCATTAATCCACAGATCAAATTTCCTTAACCAGGTAGTTTTTGGGCATGACACATCATTGTTGTTGTTAATTGCAAAGTCATATCTGATCCATCGTGACCCCATGGACAACATTTCTCCAGGCCTACCTGACCTCTACCATCCTCTGGAGTCCATTTAAGCTCACGCCTACTCCATTCAGCCACCTCATTCTCTGTCGTCCTCTTCTTCTCTTGCCCTCAATCTCTCCCAGCATTAGGCTCTTCTCCAGTGAGTCCTTCCTTCCCATTAGGTGGCCATTAGGTGGCCCATCTGGAAAGCACCAAATACCCTCTTTCTGAACTCCTTCTTAACTGAAGAAGCCAGCAAAGGAAAGATCAATGATAATGATGTTATAGTAATCCTTTTTCCAAGAAATTGAATGTTTGAGAAGATAGGGAGATCTACTTTCTTATATATATTTTTAAACTGCCATTATTCTTACTGTTTGATTTCAGTGAAACCCTCACGGTTTGGACTATGTTTATTTAGTTAGGAGAAGTGACTATCTTAGCTTTTCTTCCTCAGTTCGCCAGTGAGCTACAGCTTCCCTTGCTTCCTAAAGATTAATTCAATCCAGTGAGAAGACATTGTGAATTCCTCCCATAGATATTTCTAGTATCTCATGTTATTGCTAAGGCTATGTAAAGAAATGTAGAGCTGATATCGGGGAGCATGTAAGAGAACCATTAAGACTTCTTTCAAACTTTCAAGACTCATGTCAACTCTTTGAAGCAAGCTAGGTCAAGAAACTGGTAAAGGAAATATTCCAGAAATGTTTCTTATTGTAATAAGGGAAAGCGAACAAACTTTGAAGCCCTGTCCACGTTTCTCTGAAAGATCATACAAGAAATGAAGCTTCCAAGGAAGGAATCTGTGGTGACTTTTCTAGGGAGAACCTCTATGTCAGCATTGATGAGGTGCCTTCCAAGGGCACCAAGAGAATGGCCAATATCCATTGACTTGGAAAGGCAGGAGTTAAAAGCCTTTAAACCCAAGTGGATGGACCTATGGAAGACTTTTAATTTGGAAACTGTGGTGGACAGATCTTTTGTGTGCATCTTTCTGGCTTCATTCTTGCTTGCAAGAAAGAAATTAATCTTGCCCAGCTGTGTCTATGAGACTTTTGCCAAGTAAGCCTTTTCTTGAATAAGGAGATGAATGTCTGGAGAGGCAAGATTTACAGCCATGCTGATGTGAAACTGACAGATATATTCCCAAAACATAAGAGGTCATCAGGTAGGAGAAATCTGTTATAACCACTTAGCTAGTAATAAGCTGCATTGAATGCAGTGTGAACTTGCTGTGATTCACTTATGAGTACAGTAACAAAATTATTTGCATTCATTATTGTAATAAAGCGAATTGTGCTGTAGAGTAGATCGGGGAAATGGAAGCGGAGGGAAGAGTGACTTGCCTAAATCCACCTAATGTGTTTTTACCTGGAATGAGATTTAAACTTACTCCCTAGCTGATGTGTTTTATTACTCGTGGTCTATCTCCTTTAATAACATCCATACATTCTTTTTTTTTTACCTTTAGATTCTAAATTAAGTGAGTTACAGTATACTGTGTAATTATTAGTGTCACTTTTAATAATGAAAACCCTCTTTTTTATTACCCTTATTTAATAATTCAGCTTTAGTCATATAAAAGTTTTCTTGCCGACTTCATTAGATTTCAAGGACGATTGCCAAGAGCCAATACACTGGGCCACATTGAGTAAATTAAAAGTCACTCTAGTTTTCTTTATTTTTTTATATACTGTAGTAATGAAGGTCATGACGCACGTGGATTTTCTGGAGTTGGGGCTTTTAATATAGTTGATAGCACCTATAGGGCATAAATGTTATTAGATTTTATTGATAAAGATGTAGGGTAAAAACTGAGAGAGGTATAATGGGTAATAAGGTGATTGTATATCCACCCCTCTGTTCCCTCTCATGGTAAGCAAAGTTATGCAAAACAGAGAAAATGAGCAGGAAATACTGGTCTCTGCCATCTTTAATCAACTGAGGCTTTCACGTAATACTTTTAATGAGACATAAATAAGTAAACAAGATTACAAACTGTTGCCTTGTCATTTTGCACTTAAGATAATTCAACTAAGCTTTTAAAACTTATTTTCAGAAGTGAATATTAAGTTAACAACAGATCGCTAATCAGATAAGCAGACACAATAGATAAACAGTTCCTTTTCTATAAAACGTTTTATAGAGTTCTTGGTGCTTTTAAAGCTTGGTTGTTTGCTTGCAGATGTTTCATTATCCAACTAGGTAACATCATCAGTGCCCTAGATGGGTAATGAAATGTATCGAGGCAAACGACCAAGCTCAGAGAGCATCAAGAACTATTCTCTTCAATGAGAAAGTTTATTGCCCATATAAAGAAATGTAACGTCTATTTGATTTAAGCTCAGAAAGCAGCAGAAGCAACTGGAAGGAGTTTTTATGTAAAAATCACAATTTGAAAGAGTTTGCCAAACTGCCCAACCCAAGAGACGTTGGTTGGGGACCCATTAAAAAAATAGGAAAGAGATTGCAAATTGAGACCGAATCCTCCTATATTCTAAACCTGGCTCCTTAAAACTCAGCTATGTGCTGATCTATAACATCTGCCTTACACTTTGGCTCAGGTTTATTTCACTTGATTACTGCCCTCAGCATTGCCCTTCACTTTTGCCTTTTAATGAAATATCATTAGAGATCTGCAAGTTTAGGAAAGATGGATGAATGACAGAAATAGAGAAAGTCAGCTTGTGGTGTTTTTTTTGTTTTTTTTTTGTCGACTGTGGTTGAGAGAATAAGGTAGCAAAGAAGAAAAGACTTTCAGTTATGTCCATATAGAAACTTCCTATCAGGCGCAAAGAATCAGGACCCCATGTTAAGTTCCAGTTAAGCTGATTTATTGCTCATGCCTACACCAAGAATCTAATCAACTAACTGTCAGAACTAAATCAGCACTAATGGAATTCATGAAGGACTGGACTTGAATTGCTTGTGGGGCCATAACAACTCCAGGCTGATTCCTCTCTTGACTCCACCCTCAGGCTTTGTCTTTCCTTCTCCTACATTCCAGAGTTGCAGATACAGAGTCAGTGAATAAATAAGGAGGATTCACATACCATGTTAAGTTAGAGCTTTTGTGAATTATATTATGAGGACCAGGGTCTTCAGCTCAAGAACCTTCAGTTAAACTTCAATCTGTTCTACTTTTTTGATCATAGTGATGGCCTACTGTTCTGTCTGGATCACACCTACTAAGCCTATTGATTTGTAGATTGTCAGACTTCTTTATCCTTCCTACCCATGCCAGACCAATGAAGGCATGCTGTGTACCTGGTTAAAAAATAGTCACCATGTTACTGTTCCATCAGCAAAGTTTAAGGACAATAAGAAAATGAAAGTTTTACCATCATTTCTGTCACTTGGGCTATAAGGGAAACTAGAATGATTGTTGTCAATTTCACCTAGTTACCACCCCCCTCTCTCAATATTGGGGTGCAGTGGAGGGCCTGAAAGATAGCAGATAATATAGGTCTTATACCAAAGAAAATCAAGACAGGCTTACCTTGAGTTTCTTTCTCATATCTTATCCTTTCTCAGGACTCACTAGTCATTTATTGTAATGGTTTTACATTTCTTCTTCAAGGTTATCTTGTACACATCAAAGGGGAGGCAACAGTCCTACCATAAAATAGCCAGTTCAACTAGCCAGTTGAACTGGAAGCATTTGCCTGCGATAAAATGAAGTGCAGCAGACAAACCAGACCATGTCATATGAACCAAGTTAGAAAACTCTTATTTTTTGATGCAATCCAAGGAAAAATGGAGAGAGATTGCCTTCTCAGAGGGATTGCCTTCTCAATAATGTCATGTATTCCTGTATTCCTGCTCTCAAAAAAACCACACTCAATGTCATATTCTATTCTACTCATGCTTCTTAATTATGATAGCATTTGTTGTCAATTGGTAGGTTAACAATATACACTACAAAGTTTTAAAATAGCATTAGGGCTCTATGTTAATATTGTCTTCTGCTTCCTTGACCCCCTTTTTTCCCCTGGTAGCCATGTTCTTTCATTTTCAAATGTTTTTTTATTGTTTATTGCAAAGATATCCTTTTTTTCACTTTCTCAGTGCTGGGAAATGAAGCTAGCAGTAGAATATTTATAGAATCTATTGATGTTCATATTTGGAATGCAGTGATTTATTACCCCCTGAATTAAATCAGCTTTGCTTTTAATAGAAATGACTTTTGTGTTCGTTCAGCAAAAGATATTCAATTGGGTAGCCAACAGTTTATGAGTACATTTCATTACAAGACTTTCACAGATAATACTTGGATAGCTGATAAGTACAAATTATGGTAGTCAGTCACAGCAGTCATGTTACCTTCAATCCCGGTGAGATTTGGGAGATGATTGATAATTGGAGTGCTGATCACAATGATTAGAATAAAAGAAATTAGTTAAGCATTCCCTAACAATGGCAGGCCGTGAGGTTTTTGTGTTTTACGCCGTACCATAAACTGTATTTCTTGTCAGTTTAAGAATTTGGGGCTTTGTAAATGAATTTGCTTTTACTGTATAGTTTAAAGAAAAACCACATTTGTATTCTTCTCACATTTGGCAAAGTCCAAAAGAGAAGAATATGTAACAGTAAGATTTGAGTAGAGAAAAATCAGAAGCTTAAGTGAATGATAGGAATTGTCCTTGCTTGTGATTTCTCTGAAAAGCACATATGTTGGAAGTAGATCCATGCTGGGTGATGACTCTTCTAATATCCAATTCTTACTCTTGATCCCTTTTTGATCAGGGATTCTGAAAAAGTAGGAATACCTCTGCCTTAAATTATATTCATTGGTTTTGACCTCTTACAAACATTGTTGCTTGGTCAACTCAGTGAAAAGGCAAGTATTCCAAACTAATTTGGTTATTAATAGGATATTTTGTATTCTTGCGCCAAATTTATGCCAGTTCCTGGAAACTAGGCATGGGGACACATCTTTGACATTTCCATATATGATTCTGATTTTGATATAATTTATTTTTGGAAGATTTTTCGTACTTTCTGCCAGGAATAAAGGAGTCAACTATTAAAAGGCGACAAGTAAGAGGAAGCACTGCAGACAAGGGAAATACAAAAGATGGGAATTACAATATACAACCAATGAGGTCTTTCATTCCACTCTTACACACACACACACACGGAGTACTTAGTTGGCATCCATGGATACTGAAACACCCACGCAGGGAACTTGGTTAATTCATGGAGCTGTGCTTATTTTCGTCCTTAAAATCTTTTTCTTCTGTTTTCTTCAGCCTTTGAGTTCTGCAGACCCAGAGGAGGTCTACTGCATTTTGGTTGCATAAAACATGTTCTCGTTAGATAATGAATTCATTCTTAGCCCAATAGTGGCCAATATACCCTGAACTCATTCCAATTCTTTGTTGGTAGGCATTAACAAGACTCTCTTCTTGTTGTTTTATCTGCAACCATGAAAAATGAAAACTAATTCTGTTTTCCCCATGCGTAATTCAGATATTTCAAGTTAATTACTATGGTAGTTATAAAATACATCCAGTTTATATTAATCAAGGTTTGGTTTGCTAGTCAGAAATGGTCTTTTACAGCCAATGTAATAATTATAGATGAAAGTACAAGAAGTCCTCTATTTCAAAGCAATCATTTAGTGGCCATTGAAAGTTATGATGAACCCCCCCCCCCCAAAAGGTACCTGAAACCCAGATTCAAAGTTCCAACAGTCACCTTCCCCTCCCCCATCACTTTTGGGGCTCTCAGCAACCCACATTTATGGGTTTGCGATGTCTCAATGGTGATATGACAGTGATTCGGGATTTTTTGCCAGAAACACCTATTGTGGATAATGGATTTCCTTAATGGCTGCTGTGTTTATTTAAGGACTACATATAGTCTTCGACTTACAACCACAATCGAGCCCAAAATTTATGGTTGTTAAGTGAGAAATTTGTTAAGTGAGTTTTGCCCCATTTTAAGACATGGAGACTCTGGAAAGAGTGCAGAGAAGAGCAACCAAGATGATTAGGGGACTGGAGGCTAAAACATATGAAGAACGGTTGCAGGAACTGGGTATGTCTAGTTTAATGAAAAGAAGGACTAGGGGAGACATGATAGCAGTCTTCCAATATCTTAGGGGTTGCCACAAAGAAGTCAAACTATTCTCCAAGGCACCTGAGGGCAGAACAAGAAGCAATGGGTGGAAACTAATCAAGGAGAGAAGCAACTTAGAACTGAAGAGAAATTTCCTGACAGTTAGAATCAGTGGAACAGCTTGCCTCCAGAAGTTGTGAATACCCCAACACTACAAGTCTTTAAGAAGATGTTGGCTAGCCATTTGTCTGAAGTGGTATAAGCTTCCTGCCTATGCAGGGGGTTGGACTAGAAGACCTACAAGGTCCCTTCCAACTCTGCTATTGTATTATTGTATTATTAAGAGAATCGCTGCAATTGTTAAATTAGTAACACGGTTGTTAAGCAAATCTGGCTTCTCCATTGACTTTGCTTGTCAGAAGGTCGCAAAAGGTGATCACATGATTCCAGGACATTGCAACCGTCAGAAATATGAATCAGTTGTCAAGCATCCAAATGTAAATCACATAACCCAGGGGGATGCAGCAATGGTTATAAATGTGAAAAATGGTCATAAGGCACTTTTTTCAGTGCTGTTGTAACTTCAAATGGTCACTAAATGAACTGCTGTAAATCCAGGACTACCTGTACTGTAAAAATGGTTGCAAAATCAAGCATGGATATGTGATGACCTACTTAATGACCAGCACAATTTGAGCATAATTATGGCTTAATTACAATTGTAAATCAAATACTACCTGTAATACTCTAGTTAAAACCTATGAAGGTAATAGGAATGAGCAGTGATAGTAATAATAATAGCACTTAGATTGCTATATAGTACCACTTCATAGTGTTTTACAGCAGCCCCCCCACCCCCAACCACTGGGCTGCAGTTTGTTAGGAACTGGGCCACGCAAGTGGTGGATGATCACATGAGTGTGTGAAGCTCCATTTGCACAAGCAGTGAGCACACAAAACTTTCCTCTTCCCCCCTCCCCCGCTATCACCACTGCTGCTGCCAATCCAGAGCTGGAAACAGCGCAATATAAGCGGTTTACAAAGTCAGCATATTGCCCACCACCCAAAAAAGATCTGAGTCTTCATGCTACTGACCTCAGAAGGATGGAAGGCTGCGTCAACCTTGACCTGGTCGGGATTGAACTTCTGGCAGTGAGCAGTGAATTAATCTGCAATATTTCATACTAAGCACTGTGCCATCACGGCTCCTATACTAATATTGCTAGTGCTAGATTGCAAGCAACAATGATAGAGCCATACAATTCAGTGTACAAACCCTCCCACCCCACAAGCCTCTTACATGGGTTGCATCTATCTCTCAGCGGTCCACTCAATATTTAGAAAACTGTGTTACATTTAGTTGTAATCACTGTAGGTAGTTGCTCTTGTGCATTGTTGAATGTTAGGGTTGAGCAGTTTTCTTTGTTAGTGTTGTGAAATGTAACAAAACAAAACCTTGATTTATGTGGTACTGCTGTGGATATGTGAGGTCACACTGCGAGGAGTAATTTCTTCATATATCTGAAGGGGGTTGAAGAAGGCACAGCAAGTTACAGGGAGGCAATGAATGATATTCGGATAGCATATTAAGATCTTCATCTCTGAACTCTTCAGTATTTGTAATAAAAAGAATTCAGCTTAAATGCACGACAAAATTTCTGAGGGGAAAAAAAGACAAGGGTTATCCTGTGGAGGCAGAATCAAAAAAGCTTTGTTTACAACCTTGTGGACTACGAAGGTTACTTTTTGAAGAAAAAGAAAGAAAGAAATCCAGAATAGAGATAATCTCTCCTGCTATCCTTTTCCTGATTCACTCATCAATATGTTTAGCAGGTTTACATTCTTAAATCTCCATTCTCAGCCTCAGGCAAAATTTCTTGGAGGCCATAAAGAAGAAAAATGACAAAAAATAAATCTTTCTTGTGGAATGATTTTGCATACAAGTTCATCTAGGGAATATATTGGTTATCTGTTCATTCAACTATATTATGGAGGGCTGTTGAAATTAGAACTGACCAGCTAAGTAAGCAAGGTGTTTACATTTAGGTGCACAATATGTGGATACAAACTATTTTTGATTATTATAAATAGATAATACAAGAAGATAGGTCACTATTTTTGTCTAATTACAGATTCCTTCTTCAAATCATCTGGAATTGGGCATTTCACTTCCATTCTGGGTTGGGCATTACTATTCAGGAATAGCCTTCCAACTTGAATAACTGTATGTTATGGGGAGTAATCTTTGAAAAAGTAATTGCATATTAGTAATTAACTTAGTAATTGACATGCACTAGAGTTTGAATAAATGATTTAACCAAACCCATGCTTTTTCTCCATCAAAACTGAATAGAAGTTGTTCTCTGAACCAAACAGCAGAATGTTGTGCCTTAAATTCGATAGATAATAAATAGTCATTTGACTTTGGGCAAAAGCAGTGGTGGGTTTCTGCAGGCTCGCACCTACTCGCGAGAGCCGGTTGGTGAAATTTAGAGAACCGGTGAGAGGCGGTTCCACTGGCGTACCTGGAAGTAAATCTGGCCCGCCGCTGCCAGTGACCCAACGGGAAGGAAAGGAAAGGAAGGAAGAAAGGAAAGAAAGAAAGAAAGAATTTATCATCACAATTGAGTCCAAAATTTTGGCTGCTAAGCAAGAGCGTTGTTAAATGAGTTTCACCACATTTTAAAACGTGGCCACTCCCACCCTGTCACATGACTGCCAAGCCACGCCCACAAAATAGGCCACACCTACAGAGTAGGTTCTAAAAAATTTGAAACCCACCATTGGGCAAAAGGATGAATTGTTACATCTCACGTTAAAGCACCAGAGTGTATGATTTTCCTCATATTGTGAAGCAGATTCAATGTGTGAATTACTGAAGAATTTACTTTATGTGTTCTGATTGAATTTAGCTGCATTGAATTATCCATATCGATGTGTAAGAATGAAAAAAGCCTTCTCTTTCCTTACACCATGGATACCCTCACACACATTTTGATTATGTAAAATCCTTGTTTTGTTTTGTTTTGTTTTGGATTTTAGTTTTCTAATTTTGTTTGTTTTGTTTTTGACTTAAATGATGAAGTAGCAAACTTTACTTTCTAATGGGATGTTATCTTGCTTGTCTTTTTCTCCTTGGCAAACACAAATAGCATTTAGCAAGGAACACATATTCTCTCTCTCAAGAAAGATCAGTGGACACTTGTAAATTTTGTGTGGGCTATATATGACAGAGGCCAAGCTGTTTTCTTATTCCCTTATATGTCTCTCCTACAGAACTGTATGCAACCTAATTATGGAGCCTGTAGTGGTGACATTACTGAAAAGGAAACAGAATCAAAAGTAACACAACATTTAGGCAAAAGCTTAGAAAACCTGAAAGAGTATCATGTTTTAGACAGATTACAAATAATGAGGAAAAGTGTGAATGTTAATAATGAACTCAATAGTTTTTAACAGTGAATGTTTTCTAACATATGTTTTATCCCTTAACTGCATTATTTCAATGCCATTCTTAACTATTTTTATCTGCATATTAAATTTTCTTTCACTGCTTTATACACTCTATTATAATGCTTCTGAATGATCAAGGTCTCCAGCATAATTTGAAAATTCACTTATGAGGAAACAAGAGGAAGGTTATACTGTAGCTGCACTATAGGCAAATTGTGTTTGCTTTTTTGTTTCTGTAATACCCTGGTCATAGTATCACATCTAAATTAATCTTGTTAGGTATATATTCCTTGTATCTCTACAGTAGATCAGATTTCGGGATAACAACTTCCCTTTCCTTCCCTGTCACTAAGCAAATGGTTGCCTTCTTGTATTCCACATTCTCATAATGATATAATGTAGAAGAAATAGCATTTGTTTTTTAAAAATCATACTTTTTTCCTCTTACTTGTACACACACATGGTTTAAATAATCAATTGTTCATATGTAATCCCTTAGGGCAGGGGTATCAAACTCGCGGCATCATGGCAGTATCACGTGACGTATAATAACTTTCCCCCTTTGCTAAACTGGGTGTGGGCGTGGCCAGCAAGTGACGCATCTGGCTCGTGGGCCGGAAGTTTGACATCCCTGCATTAGGGGGAAAAGAGAATAATTGTAATGGTGTAAAGATATACAAGGAAAGGAGAGCAAAGACTATCTACAGCAGAGGTGGGTTGCTAATTTTTTTACTATCAGTTTGGGAATGCTCCCGCGCGTGCTTGTATGTGCGTGCAACGCTTCTGCGCATGTGCAGAAGCATCTGGGTGGAGCCTCCCGCTGATGCTACTACCAGATCACCCGATCCATACCAAACCATCAGCAACCCACCTCTGATCTATAGTCACAATTAGGAGAAAAAAATTGGAACATAAATAAATAGGAGCTAGAAACTTATTTTTATTTATTTATTTATTTTATTTCGATTTATATAACCGCCCTTCTCCATAGAAATGGACCCAGGGCGGTGCACAGGGAGTTAAAAACAATAAATAACAATAAATACAGAGTAATAACTAAAATAAATTAAACTAAAAACCTGTGCTAAAACATCCCATTAAAATTCTAAAATACATTTACTCATTGACTAAGCTAGACCAGCTTGATGGAAAAGATATGTCTTAAGTGAGGGCGAAAGAGGGGAAGGTCTGTTATAGTCCGAAGTTCGGGGGGTAGGTCGTTCCAGAGGGATGGCCCAGCCGCTGAGAAGGCCCTCCCCCTAGGCACCGCTAGCCGGCATTGACCGGCGGATGGTACCCTGAGGAGGCCCTCCCTATGGGAGCGGATCAGAAGGTGCCAGGAGACGGTCCCGCAAAAAACTAGGCCCCGTGCCATGGAGCGATTTGAAGATGGTAACAAGCACCTTGAAGCGCACCCGGAAGGCCACCGGCAGCCAGTGCAGCTCGTGCAGGAGAGGTGTTACATGGGAGCTTCGAGATGCTCCCAGAATCCCCCCGCGGCCGCATTCTGCACTAACTGGAGCCTCCGGATGCACCTCAAGGGGAGGTGCTTCCTAATCAACAGGTGGTTAGAGGTGCAGAATACAGTATATTTCAGAAGAAAGATCCATTGGACAAGAAGAATGTCTCAAAAGCTTGACCACTGTAACAAAAACTACTGTGCTTGGCATGTTTTTGACATTTTCATCTGGGCTGAGTTGATTTGGAAGCCGATATAGCCATCATGTGGGATTTTTCGAGGCCCCATCCTGGACTTATGGTCAGACTTTTCTAGATTATGATCTCTAGTAGCTCAGTTTTTGAGATTCTACCATCTTGGGTTTAGAGATCTTTGGGGTACTAATTATGTTTGATCCAGTTCTTCTTGTCCATTAGTTTCAGTTTCTGACTTTGGGTCCAAATTGCATAACTCACCCCCCCCCCCCCCGGGACACAACGAGAGACCGTCACAGGCATTTATCCATTCTAGCCAACATTATCCATAGTTTGCCTTTCAGTAATGTTTTTTGAAAGAGAAACCAAAACGTTCAAGGTTTGAACATTAAAAGTCAGCAGTGCCTGTCTACTGAACCCCATGAAGAATCAAGAAAAGTTTAAAAAATGATGAGGTCTCCAATGACTATAAATAGCCTACGTTTTCTCCAGCATCCAAGATCAAAAGCAAGGTTTGTCCCACTCTTTTCATGGCTTAGCGTAACAAGAATAAGTGGAAGCAGGTATTAAAATTACACGTTTCTCCTCCTTTTCCACTACAGCCGTGAAAAGAATCTTTTCAAAGTTTGCATTTTTTTGTAGAGATTAACCTGTGTGCTACATGCTGTGAACCACAGCAAGATTACTTTTCAGCAAACCAATCTGTTCCATGCTGCGAACCCCAAGGTTACCTTTCAGCAGGCCAACTTGAATGAGAGAGACAGCTGACAACTTTTTAAAAAAAACTATAACCAACCTAAATGAAAGAATAGAGTTCAGAAGAATACTTCCATAGCCTAAGCTGTTTACAGTAGTGACACTGTAAACCAAAAGGAAGAGCACTCAAACTTGAGAATGCTAGGCTATAGTTTCACAAGATATCCAAATGATAGATATTAGGAACCATGAGTAAATATCATAGCTACTGTATATATAACATAATAACCTGACAGTCACTTGATTGGAGAGAATTATCAAGGCATACAAGTATGCAAGTCACAGGTGCATTGGGAGGGCTTGCATTTTGAGAACAGATAAACCTGTTTCATATACTCACGGTATTTTAGTGCCCTTTGTTAAGTAGGAAATGTGGAAATGTCAATGACAGAGAGAGCATATTGTTAGGTCACTGAAAGAAAAAAAACAAGCCTAAACATCTTGACACTTGAGGTTTTTCCATTTTCGATAGTATTTCAATAACACAGGACAAGAATTTCAAACCCTACAGTTGAGTGAAGTAAGAGCTGAAGATGTTGTATAACAACTGGAAGAAGCTTTAGAAGATGTCATTTGTATAGCTTTGCTATGAAAACGATGCATGGTAGTTACTTTTCAAGTGTTGTTGCAGAGAAACATTGTTGGACCCTTCATAAGTAGTTTTGCTTTGCATTTTCCTCTATTAACATTACTTTGACATTTTAAATGAAGGATCCATTTTGTTTCAGATAGAAGTATAAGCCCGAGAGTTTGGCTGATTGATAAGAAGCATAAATACAATCCAGTGTAATTCAGGGCAATAACAATTTTCTTGCTTATAGTGAAATTCTGTTATTTAGAGTAGGGGTTCCCAACCTCCCCAATGCGTGAACCAGCACTAGTCCATGGCATGCCAGCACCCGGACCATGCAAACAAGCAAAACCCCATCAGCAGGACACAGGCAGTATGCAAAACCACGTCCCCTCTGGTCCATGGAAAAACCTTTTTCCATGGAGCCAGTCCATGGTGCCCAAAAGTTTTGGAGCCGCTGATTTAGAAGGTTCATGATGAAACTGAAGAAACTTTCTTCTGGAGAACAGCCAACATGTACACAGTTCCATCTACAGGTGATCCTCAACTTACAACCATTTGTTTAGTGACTGTTGAAAGTTACGACGACATCGAAAAAAGTGACCTACGAACATTTTTCACAGTTACGAACGTTTCAGCCTCCCCATGGTAACGTGATCAAAATGTAGACGCCTGGCGTCTGGCTCATATTTATGACGGTTTCAGTGTCCTGGAGTCGTGTGATCACCTTTTGCGACCTAATGACAAGCAGAGTCAATGGGAAAGCCAATTATCTACAAATTAGCCACTCCAAAGCCTTGGTTGGGGAAATGTTTCTCCATAAACATATTTCTTGGTACTTTATTCTATATACAGCTATAAGTATATACAGTATCTCAGTTTGCTGTGTTAATGTACCTCTCTTGAGCAGGCACCGAGGGAGTCCAAAGGAGCTGTGTGAAGAGTCTTTACAGTAAATCCACCTTTTTTTAAAGTTTCATTGTATTGCTTTCATTGTTCATTTGTGTTAATTTTAATCTTTGGATTTTTAGGGGAGGAGTGTACCTTAACAAATGAAGGAAAATATATGTGCCCTGTGATAATATTACAGGATCCAATCTGGGTCGGTCACTGGCTTTTGGGCTTGCGCTGGAGCCCATCCTTGGGGAACTTCTCACTAGAATGAGAAGAGAGCAGTTACCTGAGGATGGGCTTCCAGCGTTAGTCCAAAAGCTCAAAAGATAAACCTCTGGTTCCAGGGAATAACCCAGATTGAATCCTGCAATGTATTTTAAGATGGCATTAAAGCGAGGTCTGAGGACAAAAACTTTAGGAACCCCTGATCGATCCCATGCAGTGGAGCGCAAAACATTTATTTGTGAACCATTTCACACATGAAACTGCATAAGACATCCCATTTGAGTGTGAAACAGCAGTACAGCACTTCTCAAAATTGCACCCTCAAAAACAGTTCATAGCATTTGCATGTGGGCTTTCCTCATTTGTATCAAAATCAGTTGTAGAACTAAAGCTCAAATTATATTCCATCATTTTCTTGGCTCCAGTAAATGTAATCAATAATTAAATTTCATCCAATACCTTATACTATTATTGACTTGCCCCATTAAAGTAAAGCCTGCAGTGTTTGCCCAAGACTCTCAGCAAGTAGATAGACGTTTGTTTTAAGATTGATTCCGGCATCTAAGTTTGTTGCTCATTATATCCTGTGCCATAATGTTTAAAACTGTTTAATGGTTTAATATGCAGTATTTATGAGTGTTTTGAATTTGTTCAGTGTATTAAATATGGTTTTAAGGTTTTTATTCCTACTTTTTCATGAAAATCTGGCATAGTTTCATACAAAATTAAATAACAAATGATAAGTAATTATTTCCTTATATCACCACCACTTCCTTCTAGAAGAAAACAAAATTTCCAGAGCCTGAATCCACTGAAATCATCTTGAAATATCCGCTTATCTTTAGCCCTGCAGCTCCGACCTTAATAATTTATCCAAAATGTTAATTTTAAAAATAAGGATGCATTTGGTTCAATGCGTTGTGCACAATGGAAGTTGTCTGCCTGCTTGCTTGCATCATCTGTCTCCTTGCCACACCACATGTAGTGTCTCTGAATGCCTTCGAGGGCTTTATCCAAAGAAGACATTAGTAACTGGGGCTAAATTTAATTTAATTAAAGTAAAATAAAGCAAGGCAAGGTTTTTTTTTCTAAGCTCAACCCCTAAACTAAGTTCATAATGAGGGAAACCAAATTCCTCCTCTGGGCAAATTTCTGAATCCCAGAGACATTTTTCAATGGTCTTGGCAAGGTTTTCTGTAACTGTATTATTTGCTGTATGCATATATCCAAAAAGCAAATATTCCTGGAGAATATTGAGTGCTTACAAAGAGAGGGTTTTATTATTAGTATTAGTCAGTGGTGAGTTCCGGATCCCGTTCCAACCGTACGGGCCCAGTGTCACCCACATGGGTGTGTGCGGTGCATGCATTAGTTGTACCTACCTGCAACGCTTCCACAAGCCTCCGCGACGCTCTAGCTGCTTGGCAGAGTGTCGCGTAGGTGCTGTATGCGCCGTGCGCGGAAGCGCCAAAAGCTTAAAGCACAAGTAAGGAGTGAGGGCGGGCAAGTGGGCCCTCTGGAGCATCATACCAGAATGGCATCTGGTGCGCCGGGCAGGCTTCGGTATGCCTGTACCGGGGCGAACCACTTACAGCCCACCACTGTTATTACCACGTTTCCCCCCAAATAAGACAGGGTCTTGTTTTCTTTTGACCCCTGAAATAAGTGCTTGGCCTTAATTTCTGGGAGATCTTATTATTTTTGAGGTGCAGGAGCCAGCGAGCGTGGTCACCTCATGGCCGCTGCTATGTTGCAATATAATTTCAGAGCGGGCTTATTTTTGGGGCAGGACTTATTTTATTGCATGCACTCAAAAGCCCGATTGGGCTTATTATCCGGGAAGGTCTTACTGTATTTTCAGGGAAATAGGGTAGTATTGTCAGAACTACCTTCTGTACTTGGTGAATTGTTTTAAAAAAAACAAAACGTTGTAATGGCTGCTTTTGAATGGCATCAATGTTTTCCAATGCAGTCGATACAGTGATTGACATTTGTGTACTCCACATGAATATTTCCTAGGTGTTTGATTATCTTGGAACATGTTGTCTATTAATTTACTGATGAATCTGTTACTCACAGCAAAACCTTGAAAATCTAATTCTATATTCATGGCTCTGTCTGTAATTGGATTGTATAGACCCGACAAAGAGCCCATAGTCTGTTGGATAGGTTTTAAACTTTCTGAATTTTAGCATTGGTTTGGTGGTTGACCATACTTATATTTAAATTTAAATAATAAACGCCACCATGGGTATTGAGAAGCAGTAGCCGTATTTCATAAAAGGCTCACTTGTTTCTTTCTCTAGGTAACATTATAACTCTCCTATTCCCTACAGAATATGAAGAATTCAATGTAGTTTGTATTGTGCAACAGAAAAGATTTGATAATAAAGTGCAGTTTGAATAGAGCTCTTAGCAATAGCACTTAGACGTATATACTGCTTTACAGCCCTCTCTAAGCTCTTTACAGAGTCAGCCTTTTGCCCCCAACAATATGGGTTCTCATCTATCCACCTCGGAAGGATGGAAGGCTGAGTCAACCTTGAGCCTGGTGGGATTTGAACTGCCAAAATGCAGGCAGCCAACAGTCAGCAGAAGTAGTCTGCAGTACTACACGCTAACCACTGTGTCACCAAGGCTCAAAAGTAGCTTTTCAACATAAATTCCTGTTCTGAATAAGCAAGGGCCTTGTCTGGGGCACATATGCACATTTTTGAAAATAAATTTATTATTCTAAATAATAAAGGCCCTTGATTGGCGGCAATATTTAAACCAATGCTCACCACATGTTCCAGTTCCTCAGGGCTAAGAGAAAACCTTGTTTTACTAGATTTTGATGGCCGGGGAACAGCTTGTGTGGCCATTTATATCTTTTGCACAATGATATCAACATGCACATGTTTCAAACTAATGTAAAAGGGTGAGGATGCCATCCAATTCAGTGGGACTTTCTCCAATAGCAGACACTCTCTTTCCCGCAGTTCCTTTATTAAAACAAATGTTCACCGTGTGTATCAGATCTTAGCTACTCTCATCTCATCCTTCATGCAATATTGTCACATACAATTACCATACTTCTTGTATTTGAAGTGGGACACCCTCTTTTGCATGCATTGAACGCACACATCAAGCCTGCCTGTCAGACGCTTCCACAGAGACATCAAGCATTGGTGACCTTTCTAATGAAACCTAGCTGAGGCAGGATTGTATATGTGTATATCTGTGGTATATTTGGACAAAGTATTGGCTATGCATTGTGCTCTGTACCTTGTCTTCTGGGAGAGCTAGATACTTTTTTTTTCTTTTCCTTCTTTCTTTTTTCCTTCATATTCCGAACAGAGAGGACTGCTAGTTTGAAAGAGGGGTCAAAGAGGCTATCTATGTCCAAATTGACCAGCCCTCTCTCAACAGGGGGGGAAGGATACAACACCACTTATTTCCTGTTTACAACTCAGTCCTTTCAGCAGCTCCAAGAAGGTTCCACACCCATTTTCACTATTCAGGTGACCCTGAGGACACAGACAAACCTCCAAGTGGCCTCAGAGACTCTCAGAGAGAGTGCTAATGACCGGATGACTGCAAGGAATATAAATCCTTCCATACGCCACCATTTAGTCAGAACTGAAGAAGCTTCTTGGATGAGAAGCGAAATGTCTTCAAGCAAAACAAAGAAAACCCAGTTGCCCTTTGAAAAAGCATCTTGGGGACAATCACTTAGATTTCAACATCAAACATTAACATACAAATTGACCTAAGGAGAAGGGAATAATAAAACCCAAGTGACCAAAAAAAATTATACATCAAAAATATAATTTTCCTTTAGTGCAGAGATATTAACAGTTTTCTCTGTTTAAACAATAACACCAATCTACAAAATATATTTAAAAAATGGTCAACATATTTAAAAGTCCAGTATTCATAAAATGTTCTTATCTTAATTTCATCTAAAAATAGTAAATTATCAAATGTAAATATGCTTTTTAAAAAAAGCTACAATATTTATCTGGTCAAAGCCAATCTAATCCTCAAATCCCAAAGTCAAAACTCTCCATCTTTTGAAACGAGGCTCAAATATCTGAGAAGCACAATTCACCTAGAGGCAAATTCCTAACTTATTATTTATTCATTTATTAAATTTCTATGCTTCCCATCTCACTAATACATTGACCCTGGATGGTGAGTCCTCTTGTCCTCTTTGCAGATACTCATATATCAAGATCTTTCTAAGCCTATTACTACTTGGCTTTAGTCACAAGCTGCAATTGCTACGGACCAGTATTAAACCATCACTGCATGAGTTGTCGGGTTTTTGCTCTTGTTCGCTAAGAAATAACTCTCAGCTATTCATGCTGTAGACTGCGCTTGCGCGAGGATGGCCGCTCGGCTTTAGAGCTCCGAATGGGCCATGGAGCGTGTTGGCACTTTTTACGTGCCCCAGCCCTCCTAAAGCTTGGTTGAGGGCTGGGATCGATCGGGGGGACTCACCCTGATGTTCCGGGTGTAGTTGGAGGACCCGAGGTTGCTCCGGAGGCTGCCCTGGAGTCGAGATGGCGGGGGCGGCGTTGGCGGCGTCGGCGTCTCCGGCGGTGGGAGCGCCGGAGCGAGGGCGGCGCCTGCGGCTTCCGCCGATGGCGGCGGGCGCTGGACCGCGTTGCGCTGGACCGCGTCGCGCTGGAGGCCCGGAAGGAGGCCCGGGGAAGGCCCGGGGATGTCGGGGGGGGCTTGGAGAAGCTGGAAGAGCCCCCCCCTCCCCGGGGAGCTGCACGGGAGCGAGGACCGCGCCGATGTCTCCGGCGGTGAGAGTACCGGAGCGAGGGGCGGCGTCCTTGCCTCCGTTTGATGGGCCGTGTGGGAGAGAGGCCCAGAGAAGTTTGGGGAAGCTCAGGGAAACTGGAAGGAGCTCCCCCCCCCCGGGGAGCTGCAGGAGAAGGATGGTGGACGGTGGTAAGAGCACCGGGAGACCAGTGGCGAAGGCGGCGATGGTGGAGCGGCGGTGAGAGCGCCAACGAGGAGAGGGCCGGTATGCCGGGGCAGCGGTGGATGCCGGCCGGGTCGCTGGATGCCAGGCTGGTTGGAGAGGCCTGGTGGGCCTCAGACGGTTGTGGAATGGCGGTGAGAGCGCCAAATGGCGGCCCACACGGAGACGACGGCGGAGATGGTGGTGGGAGCACCGGAGCAGAGGTGGGTGCTCCCGGCGCCTCTGAGACGGCGGTGGACGCCGACCAGGACCGGATACCTGGTTGGGCTGGCGGTGGCCGAAGGACGCTGGGGAAATTCCCATCGGGAGATTGGACTCCCCTCCAGCGCCGAGGACACCTGATTTAGTTATGATCTGAACTGACTTGTGAGAACTAAGTCATTGGACGCAACCAAAGATTATTATTTTAGACCTTTTAAGACTCTTGTTGAACCTCCTCTCACGCGGCCCTTGCGAGGCCTGTAAGATTCTACCGACCCATAACCCTTAAGATCTTGGTTTGATGCAGCTATAGAAATAAGACTCTGAACTTACCCCGATCGATGCACTGGTGCACTTTACTTCTATTCTTTAAGTGTCACCATTATGTGTTTATTTATTCCATCTATTTAATTCTATTTATTCCACCTTTTATGAATTTTATTGTGCCAACGATGCCTGATTTTAACCATGACCCATTTTTACATCTTATTATCACCATTTTGTACTCTAGAACCGATCTGCTACGACTGCGAGAGTCCCCGCTCTCGCAGGTTTGGCCCTCCACTCTAACGAGGGCCCACCTTGATGAAGGATTTATTAATCTGGAGAGGTGGAAGAAGCGTAGTCTTAGGGGTTTTTTAGCTTGTAAGTTAATGTTTATTTTAGGGGGTACCAGGGAGGGGGGAGGGTATAGACAGGTAGAGGCAGGGGAGGGAAGAGAGAGCCAGGCCAGCGGGCGACGGAGGGAAGCGGAGGGTTCCGTTAGGAGGGGGGAGATTCTAGTCGTTCCGATAGAGGGCATTCCCATCCAGAAGGTCGTGGGGAGAAGCAGGTCCGAGGGGAGACAAGTGTTATCCTCCCGGTTGGGGGCACGAAGCCGTTGGCTACAAACGGTCAAGTGCCTCAACCCCCGCAGGCTAGGTGGCCAGGGAGTACAGAGCCAGGGCCTGCGGCTGATGTTCTGCAACGCCAGGTCCGTTGTCAACAAAGCCCCCCTCGTTCATGACCTTGTGTCAGAGGGGGAGCCGGACCTGGTGGGAATTGCGGAGACCTGGTTGGGCCACGAGGGTGGACTCCCCCTCGTTGAAATGTGCCCACCAGGTTACCGCGCGTTTCATCAGCCCCGGGCCCTAGGTAGGGGCGGTGGGGTAGCGGTCATTGTAAAGGAAGGTCTTGAGCCGAGAGAGACCGTTGTGCCACAGACCACCGGTTGTGAGTCCCTCTGCGTGAAGTGGGGCCTAGGGAGGCAGTTGGGCTTGCTGGTTGTATACCTGGCTCCCCGCTATGTAGCAGCAGCCCTGCCCGAGCTCCTCGAGGTGATCGCTACGGTGGCAGTTGAGACCCCCAGACTTTTAGTCATGGGGGACTTTAATCTGCCATCGGTGGGCGAATCATCCGAGGCAGCTCGGGAGTTCATGGCTTCCATGACGGCCATGGACCTGACCCAACTAATTCAAGGCCCCACTCACGAGGGTGGACATACACCGGATCTCATCTTTGTCTCAGGCCAATGGAAGAGTGATCTGGGTATAGGGGATATAGTCATCACACCCTTGTCATGGACAGACCACTCACTTCTCCGGCTCGACTTTCCGACCGCTGCTCCCCTCCGCGGGGAGGCGGAACCTGAGTCACCAATCTGGTTCCGCCCCAGGCGCCTGATGGACCCGGATGGGTTCCAGACGGCGCTTGGGCCACTTCCTGTACCCCTGGCCCGCGCCCCGATGGAGGACCTCGTGGCCGCATGGAATACTGCGACCACGGGAGCCTTGGATCGGGTCGCGCCCTTGCGGCCTCTCTTGCGGCGGCGAAACACCCTGGCTCCTTGGTTTTCCGAGGAGCTGAGGGTGATGAAACGCCGCAAGAGATGCCTAGAGAGAAGATGGAGGTATACTCGAACTGAATCTGACCGGACACAGGTAAGAGCCCATTTACGGACTTACATTGTGGCGCTGAGAGTGGCCAAACGTCATCATTGTGCCACTCTCATAGCATCCGCAGAAAACCGCCCTGCCGCCCTGTTTAGGGTGACCCGCTCCCTCCTTCAACAGAGGGTGCGGGAAGCCCCGTTACAGGGTCGAGCAGAGGAATTTGTGACTTTTCTGCAGGAGAAAATCGCTCAGATACAGAACGAGCTAGCCCCCATTCATGGCCCAGTGGGATGCCACGAGAGAGATCTTGTTTGGGAGGAGTTTGACTCCGTTACTTCCGAGGATATGGACAGGCTACGTGGGCGACTGCGAGCCACCACATGTTTATTGGACCCGTGTCCCTCCTGGCTTGTACTGGCATCCTGGGAGGTGACACGAGGCTGGCTCCAAGAGGTTGTCAACGCATCCTTGAGTGAGGGTGCCTTGCCTGCTTCCCTAAAAGAAGCGATGGTGAGGCCCCTCCTTAAGAAGCCCTCTTTGGATCCAGCTCTTTTGAACAACTACCGTCCTGTCTCCAACCTTCCCTTTCTGGCGAAGGTTGTCGAGAGTGTGGTGGCACAACAGTTCCCCCGGCACCTGGAGGAAGTTGATTATCTAGATCCGCGCCAGTCCGGCTTTCGGCCCGGGCATAGCACCGAGACGGCATTGGTCGCGTTGGTCGATGATCTCTGGAGGGCCAGAGATGGGGGTTGTTCCTCCATCCTGGTCCTATTAGACCTCTCGGCGGCTTTCGATACCATCGACCATGGTATCCTATTGCATCGGCTGGGGGGGTTGGGGGTGGGAGGCACCGTTTTACGGTGGTTCTCCTCCTACCTCTCTGGCCGATCGCAATTTGTGTTGGCAGGGGGGCAGAGATCGACCGCGAGACCCCTCGCATGTGGGGTGCCTCAGGGGTCAGTCCTCTCGCCCCTCCTGTTCAACACATACATGAAGCCGCTGGGTGAGATCATCCGTGGTTTTGGGGTAGAGTACCATCTGTACGCTGATGATACACAGCTGTACATTTCTACCCCAAACCACCCCAACGATGCCGTAGCGGTGATGTGCCAGTGCCTGGAAGCTGTACGGATCTGGATGGGAAGTAACGGACTCAGGCTCAACCCGACCAAGACCGAGTGGCTGTGGTTTCCGGCAGCCCGATTCAACCAGCTCACTCCATCGCTGGCCATAGGGGGCGAACATCTTGCCCCTGTGGATGGGGTGCGCAATTTGGGTGTCCTCCTGGATGCCCGGCTGTCCATGGAAGATCAAGTGACAGCCGTGGCCAGGAGGGCGTTTTACCAGGTTCGCCTGGTTCGCCAATTGCGCCCCCTATTGGATCGGGACGCCCTTTGCACAGTCACTCATGCTCTCGTGACATCCCGACTGGACTATTGTAACTCTCTCTACATGGGGCTGCCCTTGAGGTGCACCCGGAGGCTTCAGCTAGTCCAGAATGCAGCCGCGCGAGCAATTATGGGGACCGCTAGGTCTACCCATGTAACACCGCTCTTGCGCGAGCTGCACTGGCTACCTGTCGTCTTCCGGGTGCGCTTCAAGGTGTTAATTATCATCTTTAAAGCGCTCCATGGCTCGGGACCTAGCTATCTGCAGGATCGGATCCTGCCCCATACATCCTCACGGCCGATTCGCTCCCACAGAGCGGGGCTTCTCCGGGTGCCGTCCACTAGACTATGTCAGCGGGCGACACCCAGGGGAAGGGCTCTCTCTGTGGCGGGCCCGGCCCTCTGGAACGACCTTCCCCCCGATATTAGGACGACCACGGACCTCCGCTCCTTCCATCTTAAATTGAAAACCTACTTTTTCCGTCTGGCCGGCTTGGGATAGCCTCCTTGTCCTGGGGTTTTTAGGTTTTAGTGCTTAGGGGTTTTAGGGACAGTTTTTTTTTTTAGTTTTTTATAGATGTTTTTAGCGCAGGATTTGTTGTTTAATTGTGATTTTAAATTATGTATTCTGTTGTGTTTACTGTTTTTTAATTTTCCTGTGCCCCGCCTCGAGTCCCCTGGGGAGAGAGCGCGGGTAACAAATAAAATTTATTATTATTATTATTATTATTATTATTATTATTATTATTATTATTATTATTATTATTATTATTATTCAACTTTCTTAGCTTCAGTTCTCTTACCTTTTCACCCTTACTTCATCATACTCAATTCACTGTAACGGATGCTGGACCTTATGGACTCCCCAGATGCTATATTTACCTTCTGAACACAGAGAAAAAATTAATTTCTTCAATCTGAATCACTTGTTTCTGATCAAGGAGGGAAATTAAAGCTGTCAAACTAGAGTAACCATTTAGCCATCTCTGAAATGTATTTGTAAACCAAATTATTGTAGTTCAGAGATTTCTAATAGGGTCTGAGCCTCAATTACTCTTCTCTTAATCACCATGCTAGTCTATTGGCGGTCTCACATTATGCTATAAACCATGGGCAAATAATCCCAGTCTCTGACTAAATTCAAAGTCAAACAAATTATGACTTTGCTTGAAGTATATGCCTCACCATTGTTTTAGGACTGCACCTGGATATATGAACCTATCATATTAAATTATTAGATATTAAAACTGTGCCTAGATAAATTGCATTCAAAGTTGCCTAGGTAATTCTAGTAAAAATCAAAAGAAGTTTCCGTGGTGTTTTTATTTTTTTCTCTTTTCTCTCTAAACAGGTCTATTTCATCTTACAGATACCTCTTTCTCTATGGCCTGAGCTTTTATATTGTATAGCCATCTTTGGCTTTTCATAGTGGCTCCATTCCACTTATGGTAAATCCTGAATTCACCACCTTTCCTATTTAGGACTGATAGAAATAATCCTATATTAGGACAAAGAATTGATTATTTTTATGACCCTTTAAATGATATGTTGAGTGACGGGGAAACAGACAAAAATTACATTTGGTTTCATTTGCATTAAATTTAATGAAAATAGAATATAGTTATAATTCATATAATTATCTTAAGATTTAAGATATCATATTATATTTAAGGATGTTCCCATTTTGTCACACTGAAAATTATTGTTTCATACAAACTTTGGAATTTTCAAGCCTCGAACTATATATGTCTGTAGTAAGAAATGAGTCTTAACAACTAATAATAATAATAATAATAATAATAATAATAATAATAATAATAATAATAATAATAATAGTTAATAATAATAATAATAATAATAATAGTTAATAATAATAATAATAATAATAATAATAATAGTTAAATTTATTAACCGCTCCCTCTCCCCACAGGGACTCGGGGCGGTGCACAGGGAGGATAAAAACAATAAATATACAAAATACATACGAATTTAAAAACAGATTAAATTAATTCCTGTGCTAAAATCCCATTAACTAAAAATCCCCACCCCCCAAAAAACCCTAAAGACAGAGGAGTAGTTATCCCAGGCCGGCAAGGCAGAAAAAGTGTGTTTTCAATTTAAGACGGAAGGAGCGGAGATCCGTGGTGGTCCTAATATCGGGGGGGAGGTCGTTCCAGAGGGCTGGGCCCGCCACAGAGAGAGCCCTTCCCCTGGGTGTCGCCCGCTGACAAAGTCCAGTGGACGGCACCCGGAGAAGTCCCTCTCTGTGGGAGCGAATCGGTCGTGAGGATGTATGAGGCAGGATCCGATCCCGCAAGTAGCTAGGTCCCGAGCCATGGAGCGCTTTAAAGATGATAATTAATACCTTGAAGCGCACCCGGAAGACGACAGGCAGCCAGTGCAGCTCGCGCAAGAGCGGTGTTACATGGGTGTACCTTGTGGTACCCATAATTGCTCGCGCGGCTGCATTCTGGACCAGCTGAAGTCTCCGGGTGCACCTCAAGGGAAGCCCCATGTAGAGAGAGTTACAATAGTCCAGTCGGGATGTCACGAGGGCATGAGTGACTGTGCGAAGGGCGTCCCGATCGAATAGGGGGCGCAATTGGCGTACCAGGCGAACCTGGTAAAACGCCCTCCTGGCCACGGCTGTCACCTGATCTTCCATTGACAGCCGGGTATCCAGGAGGACACCCAAATTGCGCGCCCCATCCACAGGGGCAAGATGTTCGCCCCCTATGGCCAGCGATGGAATGAGCTGGTTGAATCGGGCAGCCGGAAACCACAGCCACTCGGTCTTGGTCGGGTTTAGCCTGAGTCCGTTACTTCCCATCCAGATCCGCATGGCTTCCAGGCACTGGCACATCACCGCTACGGCATCGTTGGGGTGGTCTGGGGTAGATATATACAGCTGGGTGTCGTCAGCGTATAGATGATACTCTACCCCAAAACCACGGATGATCTCACCCAGCGGCTTCATGTATGTGTTAAACAGGAGGGGCGAGAGGACCGACCCCTGAGGCACCCCACATATAAGGGGTCTCGCGGTCGACCTCTGCCCCCCTGCCAACACAAATTGCGATCGGCCAGAGAGGTAGGAGGAGAACCACCGCAGAACGGTGCCTCCCACCCCCAACCCCCCCAGCCGATGCAATAGGATACCATGGTCGATGGTATCGAAAGCCGCCGAGAGGTCTAATAGGACCAGGATGGAGGAACAACCCCCATCTCTGGCCCTCCAGAGATCATCCACCAACGCGACCAATGCCGTCTCGGTGCTATGCCCGGGCCGAAAGCCGGACTGGCGCGGATCTAGATAATCAACTTCATCCAGGTGACGGGGAAACTGTTGTGCCACCACACTCTCGACAACCTTCGCCAAAAAGGGAAGGTTGGAGACAGGACGATAGTTGTTTAAAAGAGCTGGATCCAAAGAGGGCTTCTTGAGGAGGGGCCTCACCATCGCCTCTGTTAGGGAAGCAGGTAAGGAACCCTCACTCAAGGATGCGTTGACAACCTCTTGGAGCCAGCCTCGTGTCCCCTCCCAGGATGCCAGTACAAGCCAGGAGGGACACGGGTCCAGTAAACATGTGGTGGCTCGCAGTCGCCCACGTAACCTGTCCATATCTTCGGAAGTAACGGAGTCAAACTCCTCCCAAACAAGATCTCTCTCGTGGCATCCCACTGGGCCATGAATGGGGGCTAGCTCACTCTGTATCTGAGCGGTTTTCTCCTGCAGAAAAGTCACAAATTCCTCTGCTCTACCCTGTAGCGGGGCTTCCCGCTCCCTCTGTTGAAGGAGGGAGCGGGTCACCCTAAACAGGGCGGCAGGGCGGTTTTCTGCGGATGCTATGAGAGTGGCACAATGGTGACGTTTGGCCACTCTCAGCGCCACAATGTAAGTCCGTAAATGGGCTCTTACCTGTGTCCGGTCAGATTCAGAACGGCTAGACCTCCATCTTCCCTCTAGGCATCTCTTGCGGCGTTTCATCACCCGCAGCTCCTCAGTAAACCAAGGAGCCAGGGTGGTTCGCCGCCGCAAGAGAGGCCGCAAGGGCGCGACCCGATCCAAGGCTCCCACGGCCGCAATGTTCCATGCGGCCGTGAGGTCCTCCAACTAAACTATTTGCTAATTGAATAATTTTTATTTATTTATTTATTGAATTTATATTGCTGACTATGGTGACTCAAGGCTGCTTACAGAATATAAAACCACATTTAAAACAATAAAACTAATAAAAAGAATCAAATAAATTAATATAGTATAATATAATAAAATCAACCCCCCACCACAGTGACAGCAGATCACACGAGCTATACACAATAATGTGTATATTTGAACAAATACTAACAATATAGTCTGTCACTCTGAACTCAAGTAACTGAACTGTTTATTACTCAGTTTAATGGCTCTCCATTTTGATGAAGCACAATGTAAGGTAATACCAGTTCTTATAGACATTTGATTAGTGGGTCCAAGGTTATGATGATTTTGTGTTATAGGTTCATGGACTTTTTCACATCTAAATGCAGGCATTAAAAGTGAACAGAAATTTGGGAGAAGGGCATATAAAGAAGGGATATATAACTTAAAATTGAATTATTACACTGTCTTGGGTACTTATGAATGGCATATGCCTACTTGAATTTGAATGTTATTTTGAAAGGAGCAGAGAACTGGTGATTGAGAGAGGATTAGCCTCCAATTGCCATTGGATATTCCAAAGAAAAAGGGCTGCTTTGGCACTTGTGCTTCTGTTCACAATCAAAACATGTTTTTGGAATGATTTATTTTGAGAGCTCATTAGCTGAATGGCTAAGGAGCTGTGCTGCGTTTGTTATTAGTCTTATTATCTGATTGCCTTAGAAGGGCGGAAAAGAATAAGCAGCATTTACATTTGTACATTTGGAAAATGCTTCCGATATATTATTTCAGCAATCATGCCAATAAGGGAAAGTAGGTTTCTTTTGTTTATTCTTAGTTATACGATCTGTCATGTTGCAAAAGGTAATGAAAGCAATAAAAAGAGTACCAATTAAAATAAGGACCAAAAAAAATAATAATCAAGTGCCAGGAATGAATACCAGACAAACATACCTTACCCCCATTCTACCTTGCCACAAATAACAAATGCAGTGAGGTGAAGAAGGGAATGGGGGCTCCAACCTCATGCATTTTTTGTGACCCCATTGGCAGTCTAGACCAGTGTTTATCAACCTTGGCAACTTTTGGATAGGTGAACTTTAATTTGCTTGAGAATACTGGGTATTGAAGTCCACCTGTCTTAAAGCTGCCAAGGTTGAGAAACACTGGTGTCAAAGGAGCATTAGCTGGCAGTGTGCTTGCATAAAAAATGGAAAGTTGAACAAAACAACTATCCCATTTTCCAGATTCTGTAACATGTACCGTATTTTTCGGAGTATAAGATGCACCTTTTTCCCTCATAAAAGAGGGTGAAAATCTGGGTGCATCTTATACACCGAATACAGCATTTTTGGCCTCCTAAAACACCACCCCCTTTGCAAAAATGGCCATGCATAGCCTTTAGGAGGCTTCCAGGGAGCTCTTGGGGGCTGCGGAGGGCAAAATGAATGGAAAATGGGCCTTTTTTGCTTGTTTTTGCCCCCCCCCCTATAAGCCCCCTAAAGGCTATTCATGCCCCCTTTTTTTGACAAAAACGGACCCATTTTTCACAAAAAACAGGCTGTTTTTCAGAGGTCTGCAGGGTGCAAAAACTTCTTTTGTTAATTTGCCTCTTCAAAATCTTGGTGCCTCTTCAAAATAATACAGTATATATTTATTAAATAAATGTATACAGCTGCCCAAATCACACACAGGTGACTCCAGGTGGCTTGCAACATAAAAAAAAATCCATTTAAGAAAAACTATTTCACACCCCTCCTGAGTGTAACTACACAAATTGACCACTTGATTGACTCTGTCTCCATTTGTCAGGCCTGCTGACAAAACCACACTTTCAGGGCCTTTCAGAAGAGCAACAGGGTGGTAGCCAACTGAACTTCATGGAGAATGATATTACATAAAGAAGGAGCCAGCACGGAGAAGGCCCTTTTTTCATGATCTTTTATCTCGTATTTTGAACCTTTCTTCCCTGTTCTCTTTACTCTCCAGGTTAATAGGGGTGATTTATAGCAGATGCCAGGAGAGTCTGCTAGGTTCAGGAACTGCTGTGCATGTGCAACAGATGCATTGAATTGCAACCCCACTCCCACCCCCAATTCTCATCCAGGAAGTCTTAGGAAAATTGCATCAGTTCTGAATAAAATTATTTAGAACTAGCTATACCCGGCCACGCGTTGCTGTGGCCCAGTCTGGTTAAATGGCCAACCAATCTGTGTGTAGATCTACACCTGCACACATACACACAACCACCGTATAACCCCCAACCTACCTACCTATTATTTCTCCCTATCTATCCCTCTATCTACCTACCTACCTATTGTATTTCTCCCTATCTATCCCTCTACCTACCTAGCTATTGTATTTCTCCCTATCTATCCCTCTACCTACCTACCTACCGTGTTTCTCCCTATCTATCTATCCCCCTACCTACCTATTGTATTTCTCCGTATCTATCCCTGTACCTGCCTACCTATCTACCTACTGTAGTTCTTACTCTCTATCTATCCCTCTATTTATCTACCTACCTACTGTATTTCTCCTTCTATCTATCCCTCTAACTACCTACCTACCTACTGTATTTCTCCCTCTCTAACTATCCCTGTACTTACCTACCTACTGTATTTCTCCCACTATCTATCCCTCTACCTATCTACCTACTGTATTTCTCCCCTCTTTCCCTCTACCTACCTACCATATTTCCCCCTCTCTCTGTATCGACCTACCTACCTACCTACCTACTGTATTCTTCCCTCTCTCCCTCTACCTACCTACCTATCTATTGTATTTATCTCTATATACCTGTACCTATCTACCTACCTGCTGTATTCATCCCTCTCGTTTATCCCTCTACTTACCTAACTACCTACTGTATTTTTTCCTCTCTCTATATTCCTCTATCTAAATAAATAGCCCTCCCCTCCCCAGACCACCACCCCCTCAGTCAACTCCCTCCAGCCCCCCCTCCCTTCCTCCCTCCCTTGTGCCTAACACAGTGGTGGGCAAAGTCATTAGTCTCTTTGTCCCTCTTTCCTCCCTGCTTCTCTGTCTTTCTCTGTCATTCTCTCTGTCTCTCTCTCTCTCTCTCCTTCCTCCCCCATCTCTGTCACTCTGTTTGCGTATGATTGCCTGTCTATCTTTCCCTCACTCATTCTCTCTGTGTGTCTGTCTCTCTCCCCTCCCTTTCTCTCTGTCACTGTGTGTGTGCCTGTCGATCTCTCTCATTCATTATCTCTCTGTTCGTCTCTCCCTCCCTCTGTCTCTGTCTCTCTGTGTATCAGTCTCCCCCCCCCCTCCGCAAGCAGCGAAAAGGCCGGCATGTCGGGCTGGGGAGGCTAGGGCTGCCTCCTCCCGCAGTGAGCGTGGCCGTCCTGGCACCGCATGCCCACCCCCCACCAGCCCCGCGCCGCCGCTGCCCCCGAGCCCCACGACACGCAGCCCCCGCCGCCCGGCAGGCGCACTGGGCAGGACAGGCGACCATGCCCCCACCAGCTCTCTCCAATGGCTCCGGAAAATACACCTCGGTGGCCATTGGAGAGAGCTGGTGGAGATGCACCCGGCTGCCCCATCCGACACACCCGCCAGGCGACTACCACACGGGGCTCGGACGCTTCTGATCCTGTGGCCCTGAGTGCGTGCGCGTGCATGTGTGTGTGGAAGAGAGCGGCTGCAGGCAGACAGGGAGGCGCATGCGTTGCTTTCCACGTTGCCCCTGGCAACGTTCCTTCAAGGTGGTTTTCTGCCGTTACGTGTCCATGACGTATCAGCCGGATGGGAGGAGTTACACGGAGCTTAAACCGGTTTCAGTGAGTAACATTTATTTGTGCATGCCTTGCACACGATACACGTGTGCTAGGCACAAAATGATTTGGTATTCTATTATCAGAAGTCCTTGTCAACATTGTGTGAAAGTTTGGTGTAAATCGGTCCAGTAGTTTTTGAGATTAGTGGATTCGTACAAACTATTTTACATTTTTATTTATATAGATGTTCGTCTTATCAAAAGTACATTAAAAAGAAACTCCCATTTAATTCTGGATCCTAATTCTGGGGCCAAGAATAATTGCTATAAAAATGCAGTTGTAACACGCTACCCATATATATAGCTATCAACAGGCTGAAGTTGATTTTGTTGTGTATAGGCCAGACAACTTCTCTTGGGCCAGCAGACTTGTATTAGCAGTGCTCCATAAATTGTTGTAATTGTTACTTAACCTTTGGACTTGCGAGAATCATTCTTTCCTGAGGTATACTGTAGATACAGTGCAAGGCATAATTTCAATCTCTTTGGGAACATCGTCATTGAGGACAAAGAAGCTAGAGGGATAGCTGGTTTCCTATCAGGAAATGTTCACCGCGTTTCCTCTCGGGTTAAATAAAATACCTGGTTTTGTATTTGGCCTTTCTCTCTTTTTAAAATTGGGCACATTGTAGTGACCTCTGTGAGTTTCTCTTCATCTTCTCTCAGCAAGTATTCAAAACTCTTTGTATTGCTGGTGGCTGTTTTTATAATAAAGGCGACTTCATCCTGGTAAAATGCTAGCCCCTGGTGTAGAATTTTTCCAATCCAGCTGTTGGTTGTATTGAGAAATGGTGCATGCTGCTGCTTAAATAAGTAGATGGTGTGCAGGAAGAAAAAGAAAGTCGTATTATTTTCTCAGAGGAAAGAAAGCAATCCCAGGATGTTGGAATTGCTTTGAATAAATATTCAGTTTTATTTCCCTGCTTTACTGCAAGAACACATATTCCTGGGACACAATCAGTGTTGTCCAATATTCAAGATTTCAAGCTTATGACCTTGTGAATGAAGTCAAACTAACGGCTTCTCCTTCTCCTACCACTATCTTAGGCTGATAATTTATGCAAAGTTTCCAACTCATAATAAGATAGACCTTCCCTTATATCTGAACTGTTTAAAATAAGATAAGCACGAGACAGAAACAAGTCAAATGGTGATCTTGGATGATCATGTGACATTAACATAAAATTCTCTGGCTAGATATAATACTACCATCAACTTATTAATACAACTCAGAATCTTTACACAAAAATAATTGCAAAGTTGGGAGAGGGAGAGAGAAAGATGATGCCCTGGCTTGTTGGGAATGATATGGATGAGAGCTATATATCTAAGGCAACATCTCACAAGGTTGGATAAGTCAACAAGATTTCAGGAGATTTGATGAACTGAAATTTTTTATTTAGTTTAAGGTTCAAAACATACTGTCCTGGGGGCTTATATGCTTGCAGATGCATTTGGTTTATAAGGTGGTTTTCATAACCATCTGATAATGCAAAATTGAAAACTGCTATAGCGGCTTAGTTGAAGATATTCAAAAATGTATAATTGGGTAGAGCAGAGATCAAAAGTCTACCTTTAGTGCCAACATTAAGTTTCAGTTAAGAGGCTGAGGAGGACTTACTTCAGGAACCAAGATGATTTTGTAGCCAGACCAGAATACTCTTGTAACTTTGAGGTCTGCAATAAATAGCTTTAGAAGAGAACTGGTTTCCTCACTTTGAAACAGAGGCTTAAAATGTTCTTTGATACCACCTTGTTCATTAGCGGGACCTGAGGGCAACTTCTCAAGGGTCGGAGCACAGCAGTGTGTCTTAAAGTTGTGTGATCAAAATAATGGAATCCAAGATAGAAAGCTTAGAGTGAAAGAACCAGAAATTAGCTCTGATTCCTCTTTATTGGACAGCTATTCAGTACACAATAAGTCGTATCGATTGGTTCTACCTGGGGGAATGTAAAACAGAATAACAGAGTTGGAAGGGACCATAGAGGTCTTCTAATCCAACCCCCTGCCCAAATAGGAAACCCTATACTGTACAAATTGCTGTCAAATATTTTCTTTGAAACTTCCAGTGGTGGAGCACAAACCATTCCACAGATTAATCGCTGTCAGGAAATGCCTCCTTAATTCTAGGTTGGATCTTTCTTTGATAAGTTTCCATCTGTGTCTTGACTTTCCCTCTTCTTTGTGACAGCTTCTTAAATTTTGGAAGATTGCTATCATGCCATCCCTAAACATTCTCTTTGTTAGACTGGACATACCTAGTTCCTGCAACCATTCATCATATGTTTTAGCCTCCAGACCCCTAATCATCTTTGTTGCTCACCTCTGCACTCTTTCTCGAATAATTTTTGTATCATGGTGATCAGAAGTGGACCAGAACTGGAAGTGTAATCTCACCAGTGCAGTATGTAGTGGTAACATTACATCACATGATTTTGATAGTATTCATCTGTTGATGCAGCCTAAGACTGCATTGGCTTTTATAAACATATAAAATAAATATAATCAATCAGAGCTTCACCATCCAAATGTTCTGAGTACACATTTCAGCTCTGGATCTAAAGTGAAAAAGGAAGGCCAACTTTTCTAGCCACGTGTCCTTGTGATGTGAAATTATGAAATACTATGATTCATTCCACATTTATTCAGGCCTGTCAGTCCTCAAAGGAGTTTGGGCTTCTCTAAATTATATTAACAAACACAGTAAGTTTTAAAGCCATTTTACCGTCAGCTGGAAAATATTTGTAACCTTCTCTTTGACATTGCCACCTTAAATATTCTTTCTAATGCTACAGCAAGTGAATTAAGTTAATACTTAACTTGAATTAACGTGAATTAAGTTAATACTTAATGGGCTGCCCTTCGCACAGTCACTCAAGCTCTCGTGACGTCCCGACTCGACTATTGTAATGCTCTCTACATGGGGCTTCCCTTGAGGTGCACTCGAAAGCTACAGCTAGTCCAAAACGCAGCCGCGCGGGTGATTATGGGAGCCACTAGGTGCTCCCACATAACACCGATCCTGCGCGAGCTGCATTGGCTTCCTGTGGCCTTTCGAGTGCGCTTCAAGGTTTTGACAACTATCTTTAAAGCGCTCCATGGCTCGGGGCCTAGTTATATGCGAGACCGCCTCCTGCCCCATACATCCCTTAGACCGATACGCTCCCACAGAGAGGGCCTCCTCAGGGTGCCGTCGGCCGGACAATGCCGACTGGCGACACCCAGGAGGCCAGCCCTCTGGAATGACCTGCCCCCTGAATTATGTACCATCACCGACCTCCGCCTCTTCCGCCAATGTCTTAAGACATATCTCTTTCAACAAGCCGGCCTAGCCTAACCTCCCATGGGGACTTTTAGATAGTTTTAAATTGGGTTTTTAAAATTTGGTTTTAGTGCAGGATAGGTTTATTTAATAGTTTTTAAATTATATTTATTGTATTTTGTATGTTTTTTAAATTTCCTGTGCGCCGCCCTGGGTCCTCTGTGGAGAAGGGCGGGATATAAATTTAAAAAATAAAATAAATAAATAAATAAATACATTACTAGCTAGGAAGATTAATGCACTGTATACTCATTATTCTACTTAACATATTCTATTAAGACTCTCTTTGGTTCCTACCTTTCCAAATTCAAAGGAGTTCATAAGAAAAAAATCAAGAATGCAGGGGCATAACTTCAAAGTAACAGGAGGGAAGTTTAACAGTTCTGTTAGAAAATGTTACTACATAGAAAGAGTGGTGGAAGCTTGGCACTAACTAGCAGCCGGGTCAATCATCAGTAACTGAGTTTAAACATGTGCGGGCGGGGTGGGGGGACGACAACATGTCCATTATCTGACAAAAATTAAGAAAAAAGGAAAACGAAATGGAAAATAATAACATAAAAATAAATGAATAAAAAGCATTAATAATTAAATAAGCTAATAAATTAAAAAGAAAACGTAAAGAAACAAAGGCCAGATTTGATAGACCAATGGGTTGTGTTTTTTTTTTCCTGCTGTCAGTTTTCTATGTTTGTGTGTAATGAACACACTGGAATGAAAAACTCTGAGGTAGGTATAGAAGCCTTAGGCGTCTGCACCTTTCCAGAACGCATATGCATTCTCCAACAACACCTGAAAATGAAAGAAGCTCAGAAATTCTGCTTTTGATGCTTCCTTTTGGGGCATTTACACTTGAAATGTTGCTATAGCAATAGTTTAAGTTTACCACCAACAGGAAAGGTTTGTTTTGTTTGTTTTAACCAAAGGTCACAGCAATATTTTTCAAATGAGATTGTAGCTTATTAGAAGGGTCACCTTCCACCAGCGACCCCTCCTTTATAATTCCTTCCGCTACTACTTGGTTCTTAAATAACAACCCAGACATTCGGTATGCCTTACATGATTACTTGTCATTTCAGTTGAGTTTCATATGCAGGTTTGCTCAAATTAGATTAAGAGGAGATTAGGTGATAAAAATGTCAGCCATTAAGTGTCTTTAAAAAAAAAATATTGTCAGGAACTCTGTAAAAGAAACAATATTCTCTCCTTTCAAGGTTTTTTTTTTTTTTAATTAGCGTTACAGAGAAAAACCTCCCAAGCAAAGGGAGGGCACTTTTAAATGTGAATTCAGTCACAGTCTTCAGATGATTAAGCAAGGACCACAGAATTAGTTACGTTCCAAAACAGATCATTGCCTACTTGGATGAGGAGGAAAATGGTGGCAGTTATATCAGTGGTGAAATTCATTTTTTTTACAACTGGTTCTGTGGGTGTGGCTTGGTGTGCGTGGCAGGGGAAGGATACAGTAAAATCTCCATTCCCACCCCACACTGGGCTCAACCAGAGGTGGCATTTGCCAGTTCTCCGAGCTACTCAAAATTTCCGCTACCGGTTCTCCAGAACCTGCTGGATTTCACCCCTGAGTTATATAACTATGGTCAATGGTTTTCTTGGGAAGGTAGTTTACAAAAGATAGGGGGGAGGCAGTGCAGTATAGAGTAGTGGTTAAACCATTGGATTAAGATCTGGAGATTCAAGCTCAACATCTCCAGAAGTTCACAATATTTTGAGCCGCAAGCTATGTGAAAGGAGATGTGCTGCTGTGAGCTCTCAAAGAAAGAATGAGCTATGCAGTAAACATAATGCAATAGGCGAAATAAATAACCCAAAGATACAACTTCAAGTGTTGATAAAGTAATAAGTTAATTCTAATTCTGTGAAGCGAAGCCCTAGATTTCGACTTTGAAGTCCTGCCTCGAAGGCCTCATTTAGGAATAGTAGCCTGCTGGTTAATCTTTCAGCAGTAGCATTTTGAGGCTGACTCTACGTTTGTTTGATCAGGAACTTAACAGCATGGCAGGCGCATTCAATATTTATATTGGATATATTTATTCCATATGCCTCAAATGCCGAATTTAAAGGATCTGGTGCTATTTACTGCAGCTTAATAGCAATTGTATCCCATTTCTCCCTGCAATAATGAAATGACAGCTTCTTGGTTTAACGTTTGAGAGCATCCAATGGTGATTTCTATAGTTTTATTGATTATTGTACATTGCCATGAGAAAATGATTGAAACAATATTTTAAAATCTACAAATAAACAGTGAGGGTGATGGTTTTGGACATGCACAGTAGGCTAAAAGAGCATTGTTGCCCTTATTGCGGCCCACAGTGCCTCTGACAGCCCAAACAGGGTGCTGGGTGGAGGGGAGCCCGTAGCCCCCATGGCCCACTTTCAGCCTGGGCAGCCTCCTGCAGCACTCTCCCGGCCAAAACTGGGCAGTGGGGGGGCCGCATGCATTTTGGGCCAGCAAAGTGCTGCAGGAGGCCATCTGGGCTAAAAATGGGGTGCAGGGGAACTGCATGTGCTCCCCCCACACTCCGTTTTTGCCAGCAGACTGCTGAAGGAAGTGTCCGTCCCATTGCCCCATCCTCACCCCCGGCCAGCCCATAGAGGGAAACTACAATGTTGATCCGGTCCTCAAAGAAATTCAGTTTCACTCCCCTGTTCTAAAAAAATCTGGATTCGGTACTTGTGTAATTCAGTCATACTTACAATGTAGAATTTGGGTTGTTATATTTTGATTCTGGAACAATTTCATAAGAGGAATGTACTACATTGCCTAGCTCTGTGTCAGTGGTGGGTTCTGGATTCCGGTGCAACCGGTATGATGCAATGGGGCCGGGCGTCCACCACATGCATGCTCACAGCATGCATGCAGTGCACGCATGTGTACTTATTGCCCATGACACTCCAGCTGCTCGGTGGACCATTGCGCAGGCGCCGTACGCTTCGTGCACATGCACGGAAGCCTTGATCGGCTCAAATACAGGTAAGGAGGGAGGGCAGGTGGGCCCTCCAGAGCACCATACCAGAACAATACCTGGTGCTCCCAGCAGGCACCAGTACAGCTGTACCGGGGTGTACCGGTCGTATCCCACTACTGCTCTGCGTTGGGAATGTACCTGTTGAATTTGCTCAGTGCAGGTGGAAAGGCTCATTTCATTCCTTGTTTTTCAATTACTTACAAAATCAAATATTTCTGGAATACTAGTCCTCGACTTAAAACAGTTCATTTAGTGACAGTTCAAAGTTACAACAGCATGAAAAAGTGACTTATGACCCTTTTTCATAGTTACGACCTTTCCGGCATCCCCATGATCATGTGATCGAAGTTCAGATGCTTGACAACTGGTTCATACCTACGACCGTTGCTCTGCTCCAAAGTCACACGATCCCCTTTTGCGACCTTCTGACAAGCAAAATCAACAGGGAAACCAGATTTACTTAATGACTGGGTTACTAACTTGTCAACTGCAGTGATTCACGTAACGATTTTGGCAAGAAAGGTCATAAAATGAGGCAAAACCCATCTAACAAATTTCTCACTTAACAATAGAAATATTGGTCTCAATTGTGATCGTAAGTCAAGGATAACCTGTATTTTGGATTAAAAATAAATAAACAAGTCTGAATTTGGGAAAATTCAGATGTGGTAGTTCCAAGAAAAGTATCTAAAGGACTATAAAACAAAAAATCCATCTCTTTCCCGAAAAAGAATCTCATTGAGTGAAGGAACACATTGCTGAAGGATTCAGTATGAGGATTTCAACTGCCCTTCTAAAGACAAGTGGCCCTTGACCTACAGCCATTTGTTTTGTGACTATTCAAAATTACAACAGCACTGAAAAAAGCAACACACAACTGGTCTTCATACTTACAACCACTGCAGAGTCCCCAGGGTCACATGATCAAAATTTGGGCACTTGGCAAGCAGCCTCTACTTATGACGGTTGCAGGATCATGGGATTGCTACTTGCGACCTTCCCAGCCAGCTTCCAGCAAGCAAAGTTAGCGGGGATAACCAATTGTGTGATTCACTTAACAACTATGTGGTCGTAGAATTGCACACGATTCGCTTAAACCACCTTGCTTAGCAACAGAAATTCTTGTCCCAATAGTGGACAGAAATCGAGGACTACCTCGATTTAAGCTTCTATTTGCCAGCCTTTTCTATCAAAAGTGTTTGGATATTTGGAATCTGCCTGTGGAGAGGTGGCTCTCAAAGGGATGTGAAGGTTCGAGAGCATTGCCTTGGAGGAGTTTACAAGGCATGTGCTCGGAAAGAGAGAGCAGGGATAACAAGACGGCTCTTCTGGGTGAGGTAAGCCCTTTGCCATCTTCTGAGATAAGTCAAAGAGTGAAACAAATAGTAAACAAAAATTTGCTGAAGCGTGAAATACCTTGGGAGTCCTAGAAATAAACTTTGGCTTTAAAGGAACGTAAAATGAACTGAGGAGAAATTTCCTGACAGTTAGAACAATTAACCAGCGGAACAGCTTGCCTCCAGAAGTTGTGAATGCCCCAACACTGCAAGTCTTTAAGAAGATGTTGGATATCCATTTGTCTGAAATGGTATAGGGTTTCCTGCCTAGGCAGGGGGTTGGACTAGAAGACCTCCAAGGTCCCTTCCAACTCTGCTATTGTATTATTGTATAAAGTGCTTTTTTTTAATAATGCACCCAATATTCTGTGTTTTTAACCTCCATCATATCCATTCTTATGCTTCGGAGAAGCCCCATCCTGTCAGCTGTTAACTTTGAACCCAAAAGGCTGCTGGGGTTTTTGGTGATACTCTAGCTAGGATTCTGCCCAGTTTGGCGAATCCCCAAATGACACCCTTGGCTGGCCATGCCCATCCCGCCCCTCCCCTCTCAGGAGTCCCCACGTGGCCCATTCATCATTCCAGGTAAGTGCAGGGCCCACACAAGGGCTCAGGAGTGGGGGAAATGGGCCTACCAGAGGTTCCAGAAATCCAGAAACGGACCTGTTTCCAGCCTCGAGTCATCAGGGCACTTTCCTCTCCTTCCTTCAGAAAATGCTTCAGAGAGACCTTTCCTGGTGTTTCCACTCTTTTAAGTTTAAACTTTTAAATTTATTAGCACTGATGCTACGAATTGATGAACAGGCTAAAAATCCCTCTGATTCCTGAGATGTTGCTTTAGTTCAGTGCTTCTCAAATAGTGGGGCGGGCCCCCCAGGGGGGGCGCGAGGCTCCGTAAAGGGGGGCGCGTTTGACCTCAGCAAAGGATTTAATTTTTTTTAAATTTCTAATGCACTTTAAATCTTTTCTGCTACAGTTAATAAAGCTATTCTTTGTTGTAAATTGATCCACATTTCTTTCTTTTTTTATTCTCTTATACGTTAATAAGGATACAGTGTTATGCAGAGGTGTACTTATAACAATTTTATAGACAAATGATACTATTTACAGTCGCACGGGGGGCGCGAAATGTTTTCTTCTTCCTAGGGGGGGTATGACAGAAAATAATTGAGAAGCACTGCTTTAGTTCAACGCCCAGGGGAAGAGCCTTCTCTGTGGCAGGCCCCGCCCTTTGGAATGACCCCCCCCCCCAAGACCTCCGGACTATCACCGACCTTCGCCTCTTCTGCCGGACTTTAAAAACCTATTTTTTCCGTATGGCTGGCCTGGCATAGCTGCTACAACCATATTTTATTAGATTTGGGTTTTAAATTGATTGTCTCTTTCAGCACGGGTTAAACTGTTTGATAGTTGTTTTAAAATTTTGTAGAATTTGTACTTTTTGTATTGTTGGTTTTTAAGTCCCTGTGCGCCGCCCTGAGTCCCTCTTTTGAGAGATAGGGCGGGATATAAATCTAATAAATAAATAAATAAAATAAATAAATAACTATTCTGCTTGAAAACATGTTTATGTATATGTATAGATAGATGGAACCTGTCCATCCGCAAATATTAAATTTCAGTGTTTTGGGTGTTGTTGTTGTTTTTAAATAGGGCTTATTTTACTAATGGAGAAGCATTTCAGTAGAATTTCTGGGAACAAATCTTTGGTTGTTGCTGTTAGTTGCAAAGTCGTGTCCGACCCATCACGGCCCCATGGACAACGTTCCTCCAGGCCTTCCTGCCCTCTACCATCCACTGGAGTCCATTTAAGCTCATTAAATCACTAAAGCACTGATATCAGATTTTGGTAATTGGGCAGGGGAAACATCTCCCCCCTTTTCTCAATGTGCTGCCCAGTTTTTAAGTTTTTAAGTTTTTTTATTGCTCAAGGCAGCAAGAATCCTGCAGGGTCACAAAATGCAGTGGGAAAACGATTGAGGATTTACTTTTTATTATTATTATTATTGCTTGCCTTTCTTCTTGCCCTGTTTATGTGGCTGTATTTTTGCCATGGGGTTCCAGATGAGTTCATAAGACATTGGTAAGAGAGGGAGGGGGATTTGCATTTTGTTATGCATGCCAGAAGTTCCTGCTATGGAGCTTGATGAAGTCCTTGGGGATGAAAAGGTTTCCCACTTATGTCTTAAGAAAAGGCCGAGCAGAGTTTTCAAAAGAGAGTCTTGGAATATCACTGCATTGCTACTCAGCAAGCAGCTGGTTTTTCCCCATTCTTGGCATGGCGAATGTCTTGGCTCTTATCCTTAGCAGATGGGTAAGATTTGAAAGATGGAAGATTATTGGTTTCCAAGTCAAGGGCCAAATGTTGCATAGTGAAAGAAAAGTAAATTATAATTCACTTCTGGGAGGAAAGCTTCACAAAATTATAGCCATCTCTTTTAGAGTAGAAAAATGCCTGCCCTTTCAGAGTTTGATAGACTAGGTGATAGCATTCTTCTTGCCTCTTGTGAAATGCTTTATAACCCCATATTGGAGCCCTTTTAATGGGCTTGAAAGCAGTTGCTTTGCAATTTATGACTCACCGAAAACAGTCGGAATCTTTACTGTGGTGTTGGGAGAGAATCACGTATTTCATAACCAGCTGGTGAAAAAAAGGGGGATTGTCACCAACTGTGGCTGCTCATTGAACTGAACAATAATACTTTCTCACAACTGAGGACATAGTGGAGCGGAGTGATTGTCTCTCTCCCAAAGCTTACTCGCAGGCCTCTTTTTTCAGTCTTACAATCTACTTACCTACTGATGGCAGCCTTATATGCCATGTTCCTTTCAGCGTTTCTCATTGGCCAAAAGCCTACCTCTGAGAAGTGGTCCCTTTGACCACAGCTGTGGGTTCCTTTTTCCTACTAAATCTGAGGTAATTGTGGAAGTCATTATCAGCAAATAGGTTTGCATTTCTGGAGAAGCTAGGGAGAGGTGCCTGTTCTGGTATTCTGATTTTTCTCCATCTCGATGTCCTTGTATGTTTCTTTCTTTGGATTGCGATTGGCGATAATTCAGAATAAAGAAAATCTGTGTGGTTTTGTTGGGTTTTTTTTTTTAACTCTCGTGTCTTTTTAATAACTTACAGTTGATTCCTTCCCTTCCAGCTGGCAGTGAAGCTAGCTAAAGATCTGTTTTGCAGCTCTTAAACCTTGCTTCCTTTTTTTATCTAATGGAATTATTGGAGGAATGAACTTTAAAGAAAGTCTCTTTTGCTGTTTTCTCCTTCCCTGCTGCACCCACCTCAAACAATAGCACGGCCTGTTTTTGAATATTTTATGACTTAATAGAATGCCATGTTTCAGTAGACCTGAATCAATAGCACTTTATGCCAGTTACCCCTCTCTCTACCTTGGCTCTCCAGACAATAGTAACTATATCGCCTATCCTTTTCGGATGTTAAGGCTAGAAAATTACAGAGTTGGGCCTTCACCAGATAGGCATCCATATTATGATATTTTCTTCCGTGTGCGCTGATCAACTCACAGAGTGATAGCTTTTCATCACCTCATCAAACATCTCAATCTCCAGAAAGCTTTTTATGTGCTCCCTTTAATGGCATTATTATTATGTGGTTAATCTTTGGTGAGATTCACAGTCTTTGGGGCTGGTTGATAGCTCAACAGCTCGAGTCCTAACCAAGGACCTAGGAACTGTTAAGTTAACTTTGGAGGATATAAACTGTTCCAAGTAGGGGGACTTTTTGTAGAGTCAGAATTTTCAAGTCCTGTAAATTTAGAATTTCTAAATAGCGAGGTAGCCCTTTAAGCTACCAAGGGCTCCAATTACAATCGGGACAACACACGATTTCTTTTTCCACAGTTGCTCAACTTCAATTTGCAACTCCCGGTACTTTGTGATTTTTTTCTTGCTGCTTATTTTCAATTCGTGCATCGCCAGGTATTGCAATGTCAACGAACCATACTTTTTTCTTTTCAACTATTGTTATGCTAGGTGTATTGTAGG
Organism: Rhabdophis nuchalis; assembly: GCA_039707465.1. NCBI lineage: Eukaryota > Metazoa > Chordata > Lepidosauria > Squamata > Natricidae > Rhabdophis > Rhabdophis nuchalis. The sequence goes on from CM077646.1 coordinate 49,820,078, forward strand.
CCAAGCACCTGAATTCTGAAGTCCCACAAGATCTTGACTTTCTCATTCTGTAAAACTTTCTCAACCTGATGTTCCCAGTGATTTTTGCTGTACTCAAATCCAAACTTCTGGCACAATTTCCAGTGAATTGTCTTAGCAACGCGGTCATAGCGTTATAGGTAGTCAGTTTGTGAAATTTTGCTGCACCCACTGATCAGGTGGTCGACTGTCAGGACATCATCATCATCATCATCAATCATCATCGTCGTCATCATCATCATCATCATCATTATTATTATTATTATTATTATTATAGCATTTCAGCATGTAAATGAGGAAGGGCCATTGTTTTTCTCTCAGCCAGCTGAAAGCCGAATCAGGACTATCTCAATCCAGGATCCTGGTGCCTCTTTCAAAGATCCCCAAATAACCTCTACAATATAATCTGTCCATTTGTCATTTTGACTGCAGATAATTATAAAAAACTTGAACGTAATTCATTGTGCATTAAATTATAATAGGATCAGTATCTTATCAAATGATAAGATACTTCGTTTTGAGTTGTACATTGCTTGCTGTTTGTATTCACCACACCAAATGCTACCTCTTTACTCTGCCTAAAATAACAATGTGTTTGCTGAGAAACAAAAATAGAATCTAATCATAGAAATGATTAGCAAATAAATGCTACCGTTTCATTTTACCTTTGTGCCAGTTACCCTAAGGTGGGAAGGTCTTATTAGCAATGGAAATAGGGTAATGGTGTTTTTAAATCGAAAGCCGTGTTTATTTTTACATTGTACTGAATCTGGTAGTTATTCATTTGTCTCCATCCAAGTGAATTATATGCACATATAAATGATACATGCAAACGTTCATTCTTCCCTCTTGACAATTTCTCCTCTTTTTTCCTCCGCAACTATTGAAGCCAGGCTTAATGGATTTCTAGATTCTTGCAATTCCGCTATTGATCAAATCTGCTGAGCAAGGGATTACATTCAAGGTGTGAATAATCTTTTTCTGTGCAAGAATCAAGTGTGCGGCTTCACACAGGGGATCATATGGGGGGGTGTTTATTACACCTTCAGCTCTACTTATCATTTATCCAGAGGTTCAGGAAAGATACAAAGAAATGCAGCCTTACCACTGTTCTTCATTACTTAAAACTATGTATACATGCAAGTACAAAAGGGTCAAGGAAGGGAAGGATACTCTAAGAGACATATACAGGCAGAGGTTGGATTCTACCGGTTCGGACCAGTTTGGGTGAACCAGTAGCTTCGACTATCAGCTGGCAGCGAAATGGTTCACTCTGACTTTCAACTGGGCCTGCCTACCTGCCCCTGTGCCATACTGACCTATATTCCCTTTTCTGAAGCCCAATTGATAGGCGCAGAAGATTGGATTGCCGCACCTCAACTGTTTATCTTGTGCGGAAGGCGATTTTTCAGTAAACTGCGCACGTATGCTGCGCACACGAACCGAACTGGTTGTTAAACTGGTAGAATCACAGCCCTGTATATAGGGGATATCCAAACATTGTGATTCCATGACAACACAAGCCCTGCCCCCATTTGTACATGGGTCATATACATAAAAGGAACGTGGCTAGTATTTCCATGGGCCAACTCTACTTTTCTCATTTTAAAAGTGTCAATCCCACGGATGCATAAAATGCACCATGCCTAATGTTTCATTCTGTGTGTACGACGCCTCAATTCTCACTTCTTTATTGATTCTTCTTGGAAATGCTTTTAAGGTATTTTTCTGTGTGCTGCATAAACGGTAATCTTCCAGGGCAAATCCGTCTCTGTCTCTGTGGCTGCTTTGAGTGGGTCTTATCTACTCTGTCTTACATTCACATCCCCTCATATCTTCGTACAAATAGATGAGCTAGGAGCGATGTCAATGTAGACACAGTTGTGTTCATGAATTATGAATGAGATACATGTGCACTATGTGTAATGCCTGCCTAGTACCACCGAACTAGCATGGTCACATCTATACCTAATTATCTCTTTCTACCAACTATACTAGCATATGGGAAATGAAATTATTACGTTTTGCTAATAGCAAAAGAACGAAAGGATATGTTAAGTAGGTGTCAGTGCAGGACATATATTTCCTAGTTAGTGAAATAACGACAACAGCATGTTGTCGTCACAGTAAAGATAATCTCTGGATTAGAAATCCTAATTGTGCATGCTTGGGATGGCTTTAGTTGTACTTGTGACATACAGGCCGAAAAATGCCAGAAATGCCCTTATCATTAGCAGAGAACATTATAGCAAATGACAGTGTAAAACCTAGTGCAGTGATGGTGAAGCTTTTTAGGCTGGCATGCCATAAGGGGAGGAGCCCTCTGGAGGCTTCAGGAGCTTCCCCAAAGCCTATGGAGGACGAAAAATGACACTACGAGCGCGTAGCATCGCTTTAGTCCTCTGGAGGCTTCGCAAAAGCTCCTGAAGCCTCCGGAAGGCCTCTGGGGGGTGCTGTTTTTGCCCTCCCCAGACTCATATAAAGCCTTGGGAGGGCGAAAAATGGTTTTAAAAATGGCTGAATCAGCTGGCCAGCGTGCTCATGCAACATCTTGTGTGTCCTGTTAAATGGCTCCGTGTGCCACCTGTGTCATGCATGCCATTGGTTTGCCACCACTGACCTAGTGTATACTCTTATTTTCACTTATTAAAAAGTGTCATTTCTAGAATCTCCCAATCCTTACCCTCCATTGCACTTGGTGAAAATGTCTTGCATTTTATCAAGTTTCTCCACTCTCCACAGTGTCTCTCCATCTCTCAGAAACTGGATGCAAGTGTGTTTTACTGCCAGGGATGCATTTGTGCTTGGCCAGGTGTCCTAGCCCTTGTTTATACACAATGTTCATAAAGTTGCTTTGAGTTGTACATTTTTACTGCAATTGTTTACTACATGTTTACTGTGGTTGATTGCAGAGTCAGCCTAATGATATTTAGACTGAATTTGGCATTTTTGTCCACCTTCCCAAGGACTTGGAATAGACAGGTTGTACTGTTTAATGATGTTAAACACATCATCTCATGATGTAAGATATTACAATTAAAGCTAAATAAAGTAAGGTATTTTTTTATGTGTAGTTATCGTGTTTCCCCTAAAATAAAACAGGGTTTTATTTTCTTTTGACACCCCCCCCCAAATAAGCATTTGGCCTTAATTCTGGGGAGCTCTTATTATTTTTGAGGTGCAGGAGGCAGGGAGTGTGGTCACCTCATGGGTGCTGTTGTGTTGCAATATTTTGAGGGAGGGCTTATTTTAGCGCAGGCGCACAAAAGCCCAATTGGGGTTATTATCTGGGGAGGTCTTATTTTCAGGGAAATAAGAAGCAAATGGAGCGCTATCAACTATTCATCTGTGCTAGGGTTTGTGATGATGTGCATAATATTTTAATGATCTTTAGGACTTTCTTTTGGTTCAAGAGTAATGATGGCAGGAAAGTGATTAGAATGCAGTATTGTGGGCTAACTCTGCCCACTGCCACGAGTTCATTGCTGACCAACTCAAGATTGACTCAGCTTTCCACCTTTCCAAGGTCGGTAAAATGAGGACCCAGATGTCAGGGGCAATATGCTGACTCTATAAATTGCTTAGAGACGGCTGTAAAGCAGTATGGAGTATATACGTCTAAGTGCTATTTTTCTATTTCTATTTAGCCTGTTTTGTCTGCTGTGTTGCATTATCCATCTTAAACATTCATTGTCTGATGAAAAGAAATTATCTTAAAGAGATAAACTAAGTTAACTTGCTCAGAGTACATTTTTTCTTTTTCCTCCTTTCTTATGGAAGATTGCAGTGAGATTCTTTTGTCCGATGCCATAATAAATTTAACCAAGCACGTATCCTTTACATCTAGGTCAGTCAACGGGACAATCCAGCACTTGAACCTATTATCCATGGACTGAAGGGGGTCGTACATCATGGTAAGTAGTTTCTTAAAGTTCGCCCCACAATGGGTCACTTTTTCAAAAGACAACCTGAGTTGTATATGTCTCCTGTAATGATATTTGAGGGTGTGGAAGCAGTTATTCAGATACTATAAATCCCAGCTACATTTATTAGCTGAAATAGCTTTGGATGAATATTAAAAGGGGACCTTTCTTAGCTTTCATTTGGAATATTTCATTTAGGACATTTCTTTTTGAAAAGAAAGCCAGATAAGCATATTATATTTTGTGCTTTCAGATAATATTTGGTGTGCTGAACATTGATTTTTTGAAAATAATTGAAAAATAAGTGCTTAATTTTTCTATTTCTTTATGAAGTATTTGTCCTTACAATTTTACAGAGCTGATAATGGAACTTTAATTTCCACAGATAATTAATTTATCTCAGGATAAAATTTAGGAAAATATATTTCCATCACTGGCATAAATATAACCATTTCTCTTAGCTTGATGCATATAATCTAACGGATGAATTGGAATAAATAATGAAAATAAACACAGCATATCACGAATTTCTATTTTTAAAAAAATATATTAAGAAATAACCTTATTACCAGTAATTCATAATTTGCAATTATAGCAAAGCTGTGTCAAAATCAGCTTTGTCAGATTTTTAATGTAATGATTTGCAAAGTGGTAATCATTCCAATACAATTGGCAAAGAAAAGACTGGGAGATTGTAGTGAATCTCAATTCCATCTAAACACTATTTTCATTCCTTTTCAATGTTTTGAGACATTTAGAGACATTCAGAGCTTAACATTTTTTTAACTTCTTGACTGAAAAGCTAAAATCAGTTTTTAGTGGCAGATTAAAACAAATAGGCTTCCAGATTAATTGCTTTCCTTTCAAAACCTTTTAATGTTACAACTTTTCATGTTGCAAATCTTCATTTATGGAATTTCCTATAGGTTTGTTGCTATTTATACATATCAGTGTTAAGTTTCAAAGTAAAAACTAGACACTGAGCTAACTATGTTATTTTCTTCAGAAATAGATATTATTATCTAGTGCCTGCTGGGCAGCAGAAGAATCTGTTAGAAAAAGTGAAAAGAGCAACTTTAGTGATTCTCTGATTTGATGAAGAAATTGTGTCTACTGTTTACGTGACCTGGAATATTTTAGTTGTGCCATCCTGTCTGTTTTGTGTTTATAGACTTAGTCTACTCCTAGATTACTATTCCACTTCCATCTGCTGCTGGAATATTTATTGGTGCCTAATCATGCTTCTATTTTACAAATCTACCTCATCGTCTTAAGAAAAAAATCCCTAAAATATAGCAATGTGTTTATTTTATGCCTTTCTCTCCTTGTGTAATTTATAATTTCTAAATCCCAGAACTCTCCGCACATATATCAGTCTGACTGGGAAAAGGATACTGGTAGTCCACATTTAACGACTGCCCTGTTTAGCAACTATTTGCAGTTTTGATGATGATGAAGAATTAACTTTGCAACCAGTCCTTGACCTTCTATGACCTTCACAGCAAAGGGAAGCTGAAGTACGATCATAAAATCATGATGTTTCACTTAGTGACCGTTTCACTTAGCCAATTGCCAGTCCCAATTATGATCACCAAATGAGGACTAACTATATTCTTTCTCTGTGGGTTTCCATAGCAGAGAAAATGAACGCATGAGCTTCTTTTTTTTTAAAGTCTTTTTTCAAATAAAAATCTGAAAATAAGACTACAAAAACTATAATTAAATGTGAAGGTGGTAAAGAGAGAAAATCTAATAAAATGCCAAGCTCTATTCTTGTTTAATTAAGTAAAAGAAATGTGTTCTTTAATTTGGCTGGTTGCAGAATCCAATAGTCATTGTGTCTGGACATTATAAGAATTGAAGTCCATTCTGTTTGGAAGGGAAGATTGATTCTAAGCACAAGGCCACAGAACTGGCTGGTTGTTGCCTTTATTGTCCTTTTTAGATTCAAATAGTTCAGAACGGTATATAATGTCCTTTTTAAGAATAAATCAGATTATTTATTTCTACACTTGTTTGATTCTTGATTCTTTCTTTGAATACCTCAATGTTTATATAGTAGTTTAGGAAGTTATAGCTTTAGTTTGGCAAGATTCTGTCTATTAGGTGTAAGCTAATAAAGGGCAGGACTTGATTGGATTTCACTATCTAGTCTCCAGGCTTCAGCCTGACACATATATATTCTCATACCATTTCATTTGCCCTCTGGAAAAACTCCAAAGATCCGTATAGTTCTAAACCTCCTATCCTTCAAGAAGTGTTGAAGACCAGACTATTTTCAGAAAGCTACTGGTCCAACATGCTGTTGTGAGCCCATATACTGAGTTTGAGTTTGCTTTTAATTGTTGTGGTTTTCCTCCTTTGGCAAAGTCATTTTTACTGTTTTCTTAATGTTTAAAATAGATAATAGAAAACTGGTTTTGAAATCCAGTATATTTCAAACTCAGTATATGGGGTATAATCAAGGCTATGGTTTTCCCAGTTGTAATGTATAGCTGTGAAGGTTGGACCATAAGGAAGGTTGAGTGCCAAAGAATTGAGGCTTTTGAACTATGGTGCTGGAGGAGACTCCTGCGAGTCCCTTGGACTGCAAGGCAATCAAACTGGTCAGTCCTAGAGGAGATCAATCCTGATTGCTCTTTAGAAGACCAGATCCTGAAGATGAAACTCAAATACTTTGGCCACCTAATGAGAAAAAAGGACTCCCTGGAGAAGAGCCTAAGGCTGGGAAAGATTGAGGGCAAAAGAAGAATGGGATGACAGAGAATGAGGTGGCTGGATGGAGTCCAGTAGGCATGAGCTGCCTTAAATGGACTCCAGAGGATGGTAGAGGACAGGAAGGCCTTGGGGAACGTTGTCCATGGGTCGGACACGACTTTGCAACGAACAACAATATCTGATGGGAATATTTGGATGGCACTTTCATAGTTACCCTAGTAGTTGGCATTTCTTCCCTTGTCTTTACTGCCAGAACAATCTCAGCCAAAGAACTACACAAAATGTGCCACTTATAAAAGAGCCAATTTGGTCAAGTGATTACGACACCAGGCTAGGAACCAGAAGACTGGTTCTGGTTCAACTTTAGGCATGAAAGTCAGCTGGGTAATTTTGAGTCAGTCGCTCTCTCAGCCTAACTCACCTCACAAGCTCGTTTTTGTTGTGGGGAAAATAGGAGGAGGGAATATTTTTTAGATTCTCAGCCTTGAGTTGCTTATAAATAAAAATAGTAAAAGTGGGATTTAAAAAAAATCTAAAAAACGTATGTATCACTACAAGATGGCAGTCTTGTGACCATCTCTTTTTTGTCAAAGTTCTCTCACTTTGCTGTGCCCTTTTAGATAATAAGAAAGATTGATAATGTTAGAATCACATTCCGCAGGAGTGAGAGCTATTTTGGCCAGAGATTTCGTCAGGGACTTGAATTACTGACTAATTTGATGGAACATAAATAATTGTGTCCTTCACACTGTCACCAGCTTAATGATGATAGAGATATGTCAACATAAAAAGATCAATGCAGAATTAACTGCCACTGAAAAAGTTTCTTTCTCTTTCTCTAGGGATCCATTTCTTAGCATCCCAATGTTGCATTAAGTTTAATTTTCCAAGAATTAGACTAGGCGCTTATGTGAACAAAAACAGACAATATGAGAAACATTAGAACCGAAGTAGAAAGTAATGCTTAAAAGGTTCTTTTTTCCTGAGTTTTCCTACGTTAGGCAGGTATTTGAAATTGCGTGCCATTTATCCCTGTGTAATTACTGTGGCCGCAACAGTCATTGATTTTGGAATTTCTTGTACTGTACGGCATTCCTTCACATTTATCATGCATGCTTCTCTTGTGTTATGGATTCTGTGCCTGCTGCACTTATATTAATAAGTGCCTCTTTGCCGATTTAAAAGCAAATTAGAAACATATGATGAAGTACAAAATGGACCAGTGTGGATCTCCAGTGTGAGATGTGTTTTCAGATCTTCCCATGGCATTACTGTGTTGAACAGAAAGCAACACTCTCAGTTTGATATGTGTGAACCAGTTTTTGAGTATTTCCTGGTGTACAAAATGGACTTTCAGGGGCTTCACTGTCATCTATTCTCATGACTCCCAGTATGGATGAAATTTAAACAGTTTGGAATGTTAATGTGTTTTTCTAAGAGGGAGAATGCTTGCCATAAGACTTAAAGCACCCAATTGCTCCTCTTAAAAACTCCACATACACCCCCAAAGAGTCAAATCCTGGCCTCACACATTTTTGGAATTTGATTCTCCACATGACTCATAAAAACCTTTGTGGTCCTCAAACTGGCAGAAGTTGTGAATTCCTGCAGGATTTTGATACTGGTTCTTGTCAACCATAGAACAGAATAAAGCTTTCATAACGGTTTGCATAAATGAGATACATTTAAAATACAATAGATATAAATAAAATAAAATGTTACTGCATATCCCTAATAATCTCCCTTCGGATCAACCTTTGCCTTGTTTTAAGAGCTGTGCTCTATAAGCTGGGATTTCTCTGGGCACAAATTCTGAGCATGGAAAAGGATTGGATCAGACAAACTTTGGAAATGTCTGACAGTTCTTTTTTTTCTTTGGCAGAAAATAACATAGCTGTTGTCAATATTAGACCAATATCATTTCCCCCTCCATATATAAGGAAATACCAGCCGTTCCATTCTTAACAAGCTGTTTTACAGGGGGGGGGGGGTTTGTTTTTTCCCCCCATTAAATTTATATCCCGCCCTTCTCCAAGAGGATCCAGGGCGGCGCACAGGAAATTAAAATACATACAAAAAATACAATACAAAATTTAAAAACCTATTAGATCCCCATCCTGCGCTAAAACCAATTAAAATCCCCGAATTAAAACTATCTATGGCTAGTCGTAGCGGACGCTATGTTAGGCCGGCTTGATGGAAGAGGTGTGTTTTTAAACACTGGCGGAAGAGGCGGAGGTTAGTGATGGTATGAAGTTCTGGGGGTAGGTTGTTCCACAGGGCAGGGCCCGCCACAGAGAAGGCCCTTCCCCTGGGTGTCGCCAGTCGGCATTGTCAGGCCGACGGCACCCTGAGAAGGCCCTCTCTGTGGGAGCGTATCGGTCTAAGGGATGTATGGGGCAGGAGACGGTCTCGCATATAACTAGGTCCCGAGCCATGGAGCGCTTTGAAGATGGTCGTCAAAACCTTGAAGCACACCCGAAAGACCACAAGTTCAAAAGTTCAGAGTATCTGGGATAAGCCCTTCCTTTAAATTACTATTGCTACTATGTCTCATGATGCTTGGTTCCACTTTCTGATCTTCCTTCGTAGGAAGCAGTCTTCAGTAAGGCTGCTGGTCTTCAAAAGTTTGGGAGGGGAAGTCTTTAAAAATAAATGAAAAAAAAGGTTGTAAAAATGAATTCGGCCCCTTATATTTCAAACGTAATACTGATACCTTTTAAAAGATAGCACTGCAGCTTTATGATACTCCTCAAAATCAATTTTTAGTTTTCATAATTTCATCCCATTCTGTTGAACCACAGATTAGCAATTTTCTCTGAAATCCTAAGAATCTTTTGGCAGCACTAGCTACTATTTGTCTGGGAGGATAACCTTGAGTCTAGTCTAGATGATACAATCGTGATTCATCTACACCAGCGGTGTCAAACTCAAGGCCCATTGGCTGGATCCAGCCCGTGGGGTGCTTTGATTGGGCCCATGGGCCCACCCTGGAAACAGTGAAGGACTGGCCCGCAGTGCCTCTGCCAGTGAAAAAGGAACTTGTGAGTGCTCAGGCCACCACAGGCATCCCCAACACGAGTGACATCAAGCTCCCCCTGCTTCCCCTCTCGAGATCAAACACACCTTGATGTGGCCCTCGATGAAATTTACAGACAACCCTGATCTACACTCTATGTCTTATGCACTTACGTATCTCTAGAATCTGACAGTGGTCCAAAGTCCCCTTTTTTGATGAGAGCAACTTTTGCATCTCATTTGGAAACCAAGGACCCAGAGTATGGAGGAAGAATGGAGAGGCACACACTGCAAGATGCTTGAGGTCCAGTGTGACGTTTCCACAGTCTGTGTTGATTTGGGGAGCCATGTCATCTGCTGGTGTTGGTCCACTGTGCTTCATTAAGTCCAGGGTCAACGCAGCCATCTGTCAGGAGATTTTGGAGCACTTCATGCTTCCTTCCACAGACGAGCTTTATGGGGATGCTGACTTCATTTTCCAGCAGGACTTGGCACCTGCCCACACTGCCAAAAGCACCAAAACCTGGTTCAATGACCGGGGGATTACTGTGCTTGATTGGCTAGCAAACTCACCTGACCTGAACCCCATAGAGAATCTATGGGGCATTGCCAAGAGAAAGATGAGAGACATGAGACAATGCAGAAGAGCTGAAGGCCCCCATTAAAGCATCCTGGTCTTCCATAACACTTCAGCAGTGCCACAGGCTGATAGTTTCCATGCCATGTCGCTTTGAGGCAGTATACACTGCCAAAAGGTAATAAAATCAGACAAGCTCCATTGCAGTTGTGACTTGAGGATTATCTGTATACTAATTTTACAAAACCCCAATATCCAGTGTGGTCAGGAAGAGAACCTGCAACCTGGAATAACCATTGCCAATCCCTTCCAGTGGCAGTGTATTGGTCTGTGTTAAGAACAGATTTGAAAATATTTATTAAACGCCAGTGAAAATTAGAAATGTACTATTTTTAATGTAGCTATTTGACTTCAGAAGAAAAGGAAGAGAGAATTAAAAGTTCTCTTCTGTTTGGAGAGCCATAAGTATTTCGAGCCTACTGCAAACTTACTGCATCAGTGCAATTATTTAATTTGATTTATAGCTCACCTCATCCAATTTACAAGCTGCCTGGAATAGGTAAAAAATTGTTCATTTTAAAATAGCCAGTTAACCTTGATCAAATCCCATTTTACAAGATCTATCTCTGTTAAGTTCCAGTTTTTATATAACTTCTAGAGGTCACCCAAGCTTGAGCTGTTGCATGTCCTGAGGTTAGAAGGACACCGATCCAGAATTGATTGGAGTCATGCTGAGATCATGTAACTTGGAAAGAGGAAAGCCTTAGAAGTCTGGCGCCAGATCACTTAATAGTTTATAACTCATTATTATCACGTTAATGGAACTCAGGAAAGAAATAGTCCAGATTCTGGACCATTAAGGTAATGTTTTTAACTAATCAACCAACTTGAGAGTGAGTGAAGCTTAGAGTGAGATTTTTGATGTACAACATTTCTCTTTTGCTATTCAAGCTTAAAAAAATAAGGACTGGTTTTCATCAGTCTTCACATATTTCTAGTTTCATATTAATTAAACTTCATGAGAACTTGAAAAAAATAGAAAGTGGATAATACCTTTTTTTTTTTTCATTCTTTCAAATGCCCACCAAGAAACCAAGTAGCCTTACTTTCAGGACAAGATTTAGCATAATAACTTGGTCCATTTAAACTGAAGTTATTGCCTTAATTTTATGGTCATTTTTAAAAAAATGGTTAATGGAACTTCAGTAATGCTTATTAATTTTCTGTTAGAAACTTTAATGGAGGCACTTCAAAATAATGCAAGCTTCAGTGGTTTTTGAAAATGCCCAGAGTTCTGGTAATTAGGAAAAATAAATGGAGTGCACAAATTCTTGGTGGTTATACATTGATTTTGTCTGGGATCTTAATCTGCAAGTATTCCATGCTTTGGTGGGGGAAACAGTATCTGCAACTATAATCAACCAATTCACATAATCTTAATTTTTCATTATTATGTTACTGAGAAACCTCGGGCTACCAATTACAGTTTCAATCTGAACACAGTTCCTAGGGAATGAATTATATCAGTCAAAATGTACTGTGTTTTATTATTAAAATCCTAAACCTTTACTAAGAACAATTTTCATTGAATTCAGTGAAATATTCTTCTTTTAATCTTATTTTGGGGTTGAGTTCTAGCAGAAGCAGACAACCTGGAGTGATGTGGGATGAAAGAGTAAAAGCAAAAGTTGTCAAGAGGACTGATACAACATGGCAAGAGAGAAGTAACCTAAAAATGGTACAGTAGGAAAGAGGAGGGCTAGTCGGCAAATGGTTGTGCTACCCAGTGCAAAAAGATGATGAGCCAGAATTTAAAATAATCTCCTACTGTAAAGAAAAGTGAGTATACAGGAAGAATATTATAAACTCCAACAAAAAATTAGACGGAATGCTCAGTCTACCCATTTAAGGTTGCTAGCTTCAGATGAAACTGCACTCAATGGGTAGTCCTCAATGGAACTGCATCTACATGGAGGGAAGTATGCAGTGGAGTCCCCCAAGGCTCCGTTTTAGGCCCAGTACTCTTCAACATCTTCATCAATGATTTGGATGAGGGGATAAATGGGGAACTCATCAAATTTGCAGACGACACCAAGCTGGCAGGAATAGCCAACACTCCAGAAGATAGGCTTAAGATACAGAAGGATCTTGACAAACTTGAACATTGGGCACTATCTAATAAAATGAAATTCAATGGGGAAAAGAGTAAGGTTCTACATTTAGGCAACAAAAATGAAATGCAATGGTACAGTATAGGTCAGTGATGGCTAACCTTTTTTGGCTCGCATGACAAAAGCAAGGGGAGTGCAGGGAAGGTCGTGTGTGGGCGTGCCACACCCATAATGCTATGTGCGTGACCCTCTGCTTTTGGCATGCTTTTCCCCCCTCCCCAGGCTCAAGAGGCTTTCTAGGAGCCTGGGGAGGGTGAAAACAGCCTCCCCTCCCTACCTCCAGAGGCTTCAGGTGCTTCCCTAAAGCCTCCAGAGGCTGAAAAACTGCCACAAAATAAGGCCTAAATCAGCTGGCCAGTGCACACATGCGCGCTAGTGCTGACAGGGCAACGCCTCGCATGCCCTAAGAAATGGTTCCACGTGCCACCTGTGGCACCAGTGCCATAGGTTTGCCATCACTGGTATAGGTGGTACCTTGCTCAATAGCAGGAACTCTGAAAGGGATCTTGGAGTCCTAGTGGACAACCATTTAAATATGAGCCAGCAGTGTGCAGCAGCTGCCAAAAAAGCCAACCCAGTTCTAGGCTGCATAAACAGAGGGATAGAATCAAGATCACGGGAAGTGTTAATACCACTTTATAATGCCTTGGTAAGGCCACACTTGGAATACTGCATTCAGTTTTGGTCACCACGATGTAGAAAAGATGTGGAGACTCTAGAAAGAGTGCAGAAAAGAGCAACAAAGAGGATTAAGGGACTAGAGACTAAAACATATGAAGAACGGACTAGGAGAGACATGATAGCAGTCTTCCGATATCTCAGGGGCTGCCACAAAGAAGAAGGAGTCAAACTATTCTCCAAGGCACCTGAGGGTAGAACAAGAAGCAATGGGTGGAAACTAATCAAGGAGAGAAGCAACTTAGAACTGAGGAGAAATTTCCTGACAGTTAGAACAATTAATCAGTGGAACAGCTTGCCACCAGAAGTTGTGAATGCCCCAACACTGCAAGTCTTTAAGAAGATGTTGGATAGCCATTTGTCTGAAAAGGAATAGGGCTTCCTGCCTGGGCAGGGGGTTGGACTAGAAGACCTGCAAGGTCCCTTCCAACTCTGCTATTGTATTATTATTGAAAGTGATTCTGAAGGCTCCTCACTATAAATGTGTACATGTCCGCACACAAATATTCCTCTGTCTCCACATACATGTATCTCTCTGTGTAGACATAACACATACAGCTGTACATGCCTTTTTCTTTTTGTATACACACATAACACCTGTGCGTAAATGCCTGCCTCCCTCCCTCTCTCTCTCTCTCCACATACACACACACACACCTCTGCCAGAAGCTATTCCACAAACATACAACAAACAAGAAAAATATGTTGAGTTAATACCTAATAATTAAAATGAATGTGTACATTTATGATATCATTTTATATGGCTGCCTAACTCACACCTGCATCTTTTCTGTCTCTCCTCCACAAACAACTCTGGCACACAGAAATATGCAAGTGCACGCTCTCACACACATTTTCCTTCTTGATGAGTCAGCAGAGAACAAAAAGGAATCTGAGTAATAATGGATGAAGAAGAAAGAAAGGAAAAGTGGGGGGGACGGCGCGAAAGAGAGAGAAGCCCTTGTTAAATTTGAAAGGAAAACAAAAAGAGTTAAATTCACCAGACAAATAACCCCTTTGGAGCTATAGCTAATTTTTAGCTTATTCTTCCAAAGCATTGCATTAAACGTCGTCTGCAGCTATTTTACATCTTCTCCCATTCTTATCTGTGAATGTTAAGAACCACCCTCATCTCCCAATTCACAGATAATTATTTCAAGGAAAAATACTCTTCATGTAATTAAGTGTAGTGTTTAGTATCACTGTGTAGTGTCAGTTAATTATTTATTTAGCATATTTATAAGGCTGCCAGACTCCAGGTGACTCTGGAGGGCTATGTACGAGAATAAAAATAGAAAAGAAAATGAGACAATCAGCAAAAAGTGATGGTGAACCCAGAAGGAAAAGAATCAAAGCCGTGATGGCACAGTGGTTAGAATGCAGTATTGCAGGCTAATTCTGCTGACTGCCAGCAGTTCAATCCTAACCAGCTGAAGGTTGACTCAGCCTTCCATCCTTCCAAGGTCGGTAAAATGAGGATTGTTGGGGGCAATATGCTGACTCTGTAAACTGCTTAGAGAGGGCTGTAAAACACTGTGAAGCAGTACATATGTCTAAGTACTATTGCTATCAAAGGCTAAGTACAAATGATGCACATCAGAGTAGCCACAATACAATACAATACAATACAATACAATACAATACAATACAATACAATACAATACAATACAATACAATACAATACAATAGCAGAGTTGGAAGGGACCTTGTAGGTCTTCTAGCCCAACCCCCTGCATGGGCAGGAACCTTATACCATTTCAGACAAATGGCTATCTAACATCTTCTTGAAGACTTGCAGTGTTGGGGCATTCACAACTTCTGGAGGCAAGCTGTTCCAGAGGTTAATTGTTCTAACTGTCAGGAAATTTCTCCTTAGTTCTAAGTTGCTTCTCTCCTTGATTAGTTTCCACCCATTGCTTCTTGTCCTGCCCCCAGGTGCCTTGGAGAATAGTTTGACTCCCTCTTCTTTGTGGCACCCTCTGAGATATCGGAACACTGCTATCATGTCTCCCCTGGTCCTTCTCTTCATCAAACTAGACATACCCAGTTCCTGCAACCGTTCTTCATATGTTTTAGTCTCCAGTCCCCTAATCATCTTGGTTGCTCTTCTCTGCACAGGGCTCCAAGGTGCAACAATGGGATTTTCTGTCCCACTTTGCCTTCCAACTTGTTTAAGTCAAGTTTCTGCATCCTAACCCAAGGGGGGGGGGGGGCAACACAAAACAAAAAAAGGAACTTTTCAATTGTGTGCACTGCTTGTTTCTCTTTGAATAGAGAGCTCTTATGCCAAACTATCTGATCTACTTTTTACACTTGGAAGGAGATTAATAGCAACTTGTGTGTTGTAGAAGAATTTCTGTTGAGATGGAATCTTTCTGGCCAATTCAAGATATTCAAGAGAACAGATCCATGTTTTGCTAGATTACGATAAGCACTTCAGATAACAACTGTATTTTTGGAGAATGGAAAAATATGAATAATCTGATATTTCTCTGGAATACTATAGACATGGTAAATAGGAGAATGTTGTACAGCAAGAACCTTAACACATCTTCTCCAATTGGAGGCAGCTTAACTGGTAACAGCTTCCTCAAGGCCTGACATGAAAACTTTTGCTAGCTTCTTCAATCAGATATTATGCCAGATGCATAAAAAGGGTTAGATTTGAGTACTGTGGATATATAAAGGTAAAGATTTCCCCGAAACTTATCTTTGTTTCTTGGGCAAGGGAGCCAGCATTGTCTGAAAACAATTTCTGTGGTCATGTGACCAGCATCGCTATATGCCAAAGGAGTATGAAACACAGTTACCTTCCCACTGAAGTAGTACCTATTAATCTGCTTGCTTTTGCATGCTTTTGAACTGCTAGGTGAGCAGAAGCTGGAGCAAGTAATAGGAGCTCAACCCATTGTGTGGCGCTTGGGTCTCGAAACTGGGCTGTTAGCTCTCCAGCTGACAAGCTCAGCACCTTTAACCACTGAACCATCATGCCCCAATGTAGATTTGTACTTTTTAATAAATGTCCTTATCAGAATGTTGCAAATTTTCATGTTGCAACCAAAATCAAGAAGAAAATCATAAGCAGCCTTCAAAGATCAAAATTTCTCCAGTTATTTCTTTGTTTTTATTTAGAATAATACTTTACCATTTCTGTCTTCAGCCTGATATCCTCCAGATGTATTGGACCATACCACGAAAAGGTATTTAAAGACCTGCGCTCTGACAGAGGAACACAATTCAAAACGCACTGACGTAAATGATTATGAAACATTTGCAGCCAAATTGCCAAGTGGAGCTCAAACAAACAGCCCGTATTGGACGATATTGGTTGGGAATTGAGTCCAGACAGCTGGAGGATCCAGGCTTCAGAAACCTGAACATTACTTGTGTTCAAAATATTTGAATCAACTAGGTCAGTGATGGCGAACCTTTTGGAAACCGAGTGCCCAAACTGCAACCGAAAGCCTACTTATTTATTGCAAAGTGCCAACACGGCAATTTAACCTGAATAATAAAGTTTTACTACCTAAAATAATGATAAACAACGCAAAATTCAGCTAATTGAAAAAACATGATAAATGCACTTTTCTGCTTTTGAAATATTATTTCTCTTTCCCTCCCTCTCTCTTCTTCCCTCTCTTTTGCTCCCTCTCTCCCCCTCTCTCTTCCCTCCTCTCTCTTTCCCTCCCTCCCTGTCTCTCTCTTTTTCCCTTCCTCTCTCTCTCCCCCTCCCTCCCTCCCTCTCTTTCTCTCTCTTTCCCTTCGTTTCTCTCCCCCCTCTCTCTTTCCCTCCCTCCCTCCCTCCCTCCCTCCCTGTCTCTCTCTCTCTCTCTCTCTCTCTCTCTCTCTCTCTCTCCCTCCCTCCCTCCCTCCCTCCCTCCCTCCCTCCCTCCCTCCCTGTGGGTGAAACACAATGGACCTTGGCTGGGGTGATGGCACACATGCCCACAGAGAAAACTCTGAGTGCCACATCTGACACGCGTGCCATAGATTCGCCACTACTGAACTAGGGAGTCCTGACTTAGTTATGTCTCTGTCTTCAAGGAATATCCTTACCTAATAGTCCAAGTAGAATCCAAGTAAAATATTTTGATCAAGACCACAACCTAACTAAATACATTTTCCTTCTTTTTGAGGGTTAGGTTTTTGTAATGTCAGCCTTGATGCTAAAAGCTAAAGAGTTGTCAAGTGTTAAATCTTGGGTATTAAGTCATTTGCATTCATTTCATAATGTAAGAAGTGAATTACTGATTATTTTAATAGTTCAGCCAAAAATTCCTCCAGAAATAAGTTGCTCAGCTTTCAAAATGCAGTTAAAATGCAGGATGGAACTGGGAAACGATAATTAGAGCATTCTGGAATGGACCCATGTTCATCATATTCCTAAATTGGTTTATAAGTAGAAGCTTTAAAAAAAAAACTAAGCAGAACTGGAAAGATTTTTGGAAGTTGCATGAAATGCTTAAGGTAGCCAACTGCTGACTTATAGTTATTTGAGCATCAAGACACACAGTTTCTTTGTTCCTATGCTATTTAGCAATCCCCATTGAGATTGTTAATAGAACAGTGGTTATTGCTTTCCTGATCTGGGCTTTCCATACAAAGGAAACTGGCCAGAGTCCATCTTCATCTGTCATTTAAAAACAGATTACCCACTTGTGATTTCAATATACTAGTGGCCTGGGGAGACAAAAAGCTCTATATTCCACTAGTTATCTCTTGACCAATTTTGTCAAGGAGTATGTACTGGGGACATGGTGGCTCAGTAGCTAAGACGCTGAGCTTGTCGCTCAGAAAGGTCGGCAGTTTGGTGGTTCGAATCCCTAGCACTGCGTAACGGAGTGAGCTCCTGTTACTTGTCCCAGCTTCTGCCAACCTAGCAGTTTGAAAGCATGTAAAAATGAAAGTAGAAAAATAAGAACCACCTTGGTGGGAAGGTAACAGTGTTCCATGTGCCTTCGGCGTTTAATCATGCCGGCCACATGACCATGGAGACGTCTTCGGACAGCCCTGGCTTTTTGGCTTTGAAATGGAGATGAGCAGTGCCCCCTAGAGTCAGGAATGACTAGCAAATGTGTGTGAGGGGAACCTTTACCTATTAATGTACTGAAATATAGAAAAGATAATGCTCATTGAAAAAATAATACTTCCCAAATTGTTGACGTTGACCTCATAGAAAATTAATCATCAAGCAATTCTACCTACAAACATACATCTTTTTTTAACTGCAAAGAAGAATTCGCTGTTAGAGGACAATATTAAATTTGGATAGGGCTGTGCATTGTGACCCTTCTCCACATGCCAACTTGTGTGTGTGTGTGTGAATATAAGAATGAATGAATGTGTTAGTCCAAAGACTTTCATGGGGTTGGGACATTCAAGGCTTTTTGTTTAAATCTCCTGTGCTTCTAGGTTTCTTTATCCTCATTAAGAGAATGTGTGAAGTTGCCTCAGCTCCAGATAATGGCCTGTTCTGTTCCAAACAAATTCTGAGTGTTAAGAGTCCCTTCTTTATGTGCAAAACAGTACAACTTCAATTCCTGGTATCTCAAACCAAGATCAAGAAAGACTCCTGTCTAAACCCCTAAAAAGTTGTGCTTTTTGATGATCAGACGCGTGCTCTGACCCTAGATTGCAGTTCCTGAGATCTCATGAGAAGCCACTCATCCTTGTGAGACTTTGCAATCACTTGCATTACTCGTAGATAGATGTAGTACTACAACTAAGGGGCTTCCTATGGACCCAGGTTAGAGGTAGGAAAATTGAGGGCCAGTCATTTATTTCAACCAGGATAAGAGAACAACTTAAGAGACATCATCTGAGTCGATAAACTCAGATAATGAAGTTTAGCCAAATGTATAGTTGTCAACCAAAGATTTAAAATAATAATTATCAATAAAACATCTTACTTCCCTAAAGTATTTTCAAAAAAACCCTTTGAATTTAAAACTTTCAAGAATGCCTAGTGCTCCCACCTGTCTTTTTTTTTAAATTCTCACTTTTGATATCTTTTATACTAATATTTTTAAATTTTTAGGTTTTTTCACTTTATTTTGGTAATTCTTCTTAATGGATGTACTCCATTCCCTTATGCTAATCTATAAGTACAATTAACGATTGGTTTGTTTTGATACGATTTAACATATTAACAAGGAAATCATATGAGGTATTTATTTATTTCCCACCTTTATTACTGTATTAGCTCAAGGTGATGAACACATCCAATGCACCTCCCTCCTGCTATTTTCCCCACAACAACAACTCTCTGAGGTGAGCTGGGCTAAGAGAGAATGACTGGCCCAAAGTCACCCAACTACCTACTATGTACAGTAGTTGTAACAATCTCTTTGTATCTTTCTTTCCCTTTTTTTACATCTCCAAAGACAGGCTGGTAATATCATTAGTGTGGGCATAGCCAATATTTTTGGTTCGCTGCTTCCAGGAGGCAATTCAGAGGGATATTAAAAAATAAAGTTACTACTTTGACCTTTGCCAAAATTTAAAATATAATTTACTCTTCTATTTTCCTATCTATTTTGTGCCTTATTTTATATACCGCCCTGGGTCCTTTTGTAGGAGAAAGGCGGGATGTAAATTTAATAAAATAAAATAAATATAAATATACAAAGTAAGAAGAAAAAAAAACCATACCTCTCCAAAACAGCACATTTGATGCTGAATTTTAGCCAAATATTCAGAAGAAGGTACAAACTGCTCACCCTCATATATAGCATTTATACTTAAATACGAATGTACCGCAATCTATAAATGATTTTTAAAAACCCCTCTGTGTATCTGAAGTAAGCTCGTGAAAGCTGTGACATTTAATAAAATTTGTTAATCAGACAACATGCTGCCACACTCTTGATTTTTCACCACAGTAGTCTAACATGGCTCTCCTCTTACAAATTTAGTAACATTACATATTCTGCTGAAAGGTTTATTTTGCATTACTTAGCCAATGCAGTCTGTTTAGAAGAGTCTATCAAGAATTTGGGCATACATGTAGAAATGAGATTTAATTCTGTCAAAGAAACTACACTTTCTTCTCTGTTTCATTTTCTGCAATTGACTGTGGCTTCACAGACACATGCAATAAATTGCACCTAATTGATAACCAACATTTAATCATCAGAGGGATCTTTGAGTGTGCATTCTAATAAAGCTCTCCTTTGTCTAAATATGTTTCCCTTGGTTGGTAATTCATATTTTAGTTCACGGTGTTTAAAAATGGAAGGCGGGCAGAGCTGGATGAGATGTCGACTATGAAGCTCAGTGTGTATTTAATATAAAAATCTTGCATTATTCATTTTCGCAATTTGAATAACTTTGAATTTAGCATTCCTGCTCATCTTTTCTTTGATGAACAATTAATTATTAAAATATAATACTGTCAGCATATGGTACAGGGAAAAAATCCTTGGAAACAGAAGATGAGATTCCCTCTCAGAGAACCGTAATGCATATTTGAATTGTACTTTACATAATGTATTGGCCCTGCATTTAAAAATACTCCTGCACGATTCTAATTTTTCTTTTAGAACATATGGAACCCATGCAAACAAAATGTTACAAGAAGTTAATGAGGATAACATATTTGAATACAGCCTTAGGGAATCTGCCTTAAGGAAGTTCCATAGAACCATTTTAGTTGGCTTGTGTGTTTTTGATGACACACAGATTTATTTCTCACCGTAGAGCTGTCAACCAGCAGCCCTCAGGAAAGAGCTCCTAAAACAGAGATCAGATATTATATTACCCATCATTTGAACAGGAATAATTTATTTCTAAAGATAGTACTGTTAATCTGTAGATAGAAAATTCATAGCTACTAAACTTGCACAACTTAAGGCAGTCTTGTTGCATCTGTCAGCTACTGCAGGTGGTGTAAATCAGGAATGGGTCTTCCATTGGCTGCAGGCAACAATTTCCAACTTCCAGTTTGCAATCTCTTCCTCATTCCCCAGCTGAGTTTGCCTTCCCTGCTGTCCAGATGGTTAGCCCTGGAAACAGCTGAGGAACGCTGGTGTCCCAACGTGCATAAAATTGAGGGGTCCTTGGTGCTCTCTGAGTTTAGTTGTATTTATGCAGACGTTTCATTACCCAAACTAAGTAATTTCATCAGTGCTAGAAAGGACTGGGGTTTGCTCTCTCAGCTTATATTCTGTTGCGGGGGGTCTCCAAACTTGGCCACTTTAAGACTTGTGTGCTTCAAGTTCACAAGTCTTAAAGTTGCCAAGTTTGGAAACCCCTATTCTAGTGGCTTGCCCTGTCAGTATTGGGTGGGAGTGGCCTTGGAGATTGCACTTCCCCGATTGCAATTGGTTGGGCCATTGTTTACTATGCACAAAGTTGCATACATCACAACAAAAGCATGCTTCAAGAATAGATAGAGACAAATAAACCCCAAGAACAGGGGTATCAAACTGGAGGCCTGCGGGCCAGATGTCTCACATGCATGCCAGGCCCACGCAGCTCCGCAAAGGCAAAAAACGTAGCAATATGTCACATGATGGCAACATGACAACCACGAGTTTGACACCCGTGACCAAGAACATCAAGTTGAAATTTTATTTCTGAGAAGAGGAACACAAAGGAGGATGTTTTATGATTGATCACAGCTCTAAAGTGGGGACTGGAAGCAAAGTTGACTTGGAAGCAACTGTTTAATATGAACAGTAGAAGTTCTAAGTAAGTACAGATAGTCCTCAAGTTACAACCACAATTGGGACCAACAGTTCCACTGTTAAGCAAGGTGGTTGTTAAGTGAGTCAAGCTCAATTTTACAACCTTTTTGCCATGTTTGTTGAACAAATAGTTGCAGTTGTTAAGCGAATCGTGCATTGATCACAAATTTGGCTTCCCCTGTTGACTTTGCTTATTGGAAGCCGGTTGGGAAGGTTGCAAATGGTAATCATATGACCCCAGAACTCGGCATCCATGATAAATACATGCTGGTTGCCAAGCCATTGTAACTTTGAACTGTCACTAAATGAATGGTTGTATGTCTAGGACTATCTGTAATTAAGGAACATTCTCTCTGCTATTATTTTCGTTGCCATGTATTTTGAGAGCCGATGTTATTCATCAATGGTTAGATGGCCTAGACATTGATATCTGAATATGGATCTGTCAGGCCTGCAAGCCATCTTTTCTTTAGGACTTTGGGCCTGCCACACTTTCTACTATTCATTTTCTATTGTGAGAAAATGGGAGTGGGGATTATACAGAATTGGGTGATATGTAGCCATAATAACATTCTTTTTAGAAACTCAAGGTCATCCTTTGTCTCTGCACCTGGCTGGATCTGGATGGGTGGACTCATGGCAGTGGAAGATTGGACCATGTGATGGACTTGTGGGTATTGGGGCAGGATCTTGAACTTTCAACTGGGTGGGAAAACCTGGAGGTTTTCAGATTCGGGTTTTCCCAGATGTGCCAACATTGCTCTCTTAATAAATTGGAACTTTGAGGACACTTTTGCCTCGGGCTCCGACTTACTTTCGGATGCTATTTGGAACCCTGACATGTTCATCTTTTATAGTGTTCTTTTTAATCTTGGGGAAATGGCAAGCCAATGTATGTTATTTCATATCTAAATAAATAAGTAAATCTGCTATTATCTTGGACTTCCCGGTTTTAGGCAAACCTTTAAGCCCCTACTTTACTTCTTTTCATGATACACAGCAGGTTATTTAACCACAATAGGTTCTTTAGCAGGTTGATGCCAACAAAAATATTGACGTGCTCATGACTTGTGGAGAAGTTGTTGTGATTGTGGGAAGCTTCTCCGTAACAAACGGTCGAATATGGCCCTGAGTTACTGCCCCAGAAAGAAGCATCAGAGCTCCCTGCGGTGGGCTAAAGACAATGCTGAGGTGTGCAGTGAGCGGGAAAGAGACCAGGAGGAACATTTCAATAATTTAGATGGCAGCAGTGAGGAACGTTCAGAGAGCCCAACCACTGCACCATGGCATTCCATGCATGGCAGCTGTCATGCCTTCTCTGAAGGATGCTTCATCTGTGGTCCAGCAAGAGCCCAGAGGAGATATGACAGCTGCCCTCAATTTTCATGCCCAGTAGGTAACAATTTCTCACGTTGGCCATTTTGGATTGTTTACTCTCTGCCTCGTAGCCAGGATTATATTCAGACATATGCCAACTGCACGTTTCTGGTTTTATCCTCTCCTTTTATGATCTGAGTTTTGGCAAGATTTGTAAGTCTCCCAATTAGCAGCTTATTTGGAAAATGAAATGAAGGATGAAAAGCACTTGTGCTGCATTTCACACATTGGCTAAGCAGAGCCGAGTGCCTCTCTGTATAGATGCGGAGAGGGGGGGGAGAGGAATTTAAAGGTGTGAAGTGCTATGAGCCGCGGGGGAAGCACAGTGTTTTTAGCTGAACTACCTGCATTACTTATACTTGGAAAGATCTGAAGGTTTGGGGTTTTTTTTTTAATCTAAGCCACAGCGTGAAAACCTGATGAGCAGATATATCACGTTCTTAACATGCACTATATCCCAAGCAAATCACCAGGCATGTAGCAATCTAAACTATTCTCCTTCTTAATGCAACAGTTGTGGTTTTAGTTGTCGTCGTGCTTAATAACATGGATGTAGACCTGTTCTCCCGGTATTAGTCTTAATTCTTTTTAAAGCCAGTGTAATAGAGGTTACTGTCAAATCTTTTGCCAAGAAATTCCTAAAAGCACTGAACGAACATATGCTTTGAATTATGTTTCCTGTATTCACAAAGACCGTACTTCTTCCCCCCACCCCCACCCCTTCTGGTTAGGAATATATCAGTCTGAAAATTACATGGCATAGAAGGTCAAGACAGACTATGTTATTGCTCCTTATCCATACAAATTTACCAAATGTCTCAATAATAATATATAAAAGATTGTAGATAAGGCAACAGCACAAGGGAAATCAGTCTGCACAGCATGGAGGAAGTTAGTTGTTGGGACAGATTCTTTGTATAAAGCACTTAATAAGAACCTTGCTGTTACCTTTTTTATGGCAATAGTGTGTAGAATTTGGCCGGTTAATCATCAGAACTGCAGGGGATAATTGCAAAAGAACCAAAGATGTCTATCTATGCCAGTGGCTTGTTCTCTTTCATTTTTGTTTTATTTCTCTAAAATGTAAATTTTAGAAACGGAAAATAGAGGTTTGTCAGAAAAGGCCTTTATGTAAAAAGGAAATTGTGTATATTTTTCAGTCCACATCTGTATACCAGAGAAGGAGAAGAGAATAAGATTGAAAAGCAATTAATTCCAAATGGAGTGCAATACATTACTGGGGAAATGGGTTTCATGGTTTTATACATTGAAAGACATTGATCTCTTTCTGTTGACCCGCTAAATTGTTTTTAACCTACTTTTATATCAATAATTATGAGGGTGGGATACAGCAGATAAAATAAATTACAGCATATTAAACAGAAATAATTCAGAACCAGACGTAAATTTCATCACAATAGAAGCAATTTTAGCAAAGCAATGAATAAAAACTACTCAGTTTTCTTCATCATCCACCCGCCCCCCTCCTAAAAAACAGGGAAGACAAAGACATCCTCAGGCTAAGCTTGGTTTCCTTTGGCATGTTCATATTGGTAGTGTATCTTTGGCAGCAATACAAAAGTGATCCACGGTCCCATTGTTTTTTTCCAGCTTACCAGTGGGAAGTCTGAGGACTGTAGAAGTGGAGGCAGTGCAGGAGGGTGGAATTAAACATGCCATCAGTTTAGTGTCCTTGCATTGCCATAAAAGATCCAAGTCCAGCTCCCCTCTCCTTGAATTCCTTTAAATGACCCTTTTCTAGGCCAATTTAACAATGACCACTAGTTTAGATTCTTGTGGATCACTTATGCTGCAACCTTATGAATGGTCCTGATACTTTGCCCCTGGCATGGACTTCCTGATCCATGTCCTGATGGTTTCTCATGTTAGTATTAACCAAGTCCCACTCTGCTCCACTGTTTGGAGATCAGGTTTGGCTAGGCACTCCACCATGGAGAGCATGATCAGTCGCAATGATCAAGATGAATCTCGACTCCATCTTTGTACTCACTTTGTATTCCTGCAATGTGAATGGAAGCCCAGGCTGATATTCTACAGATTAGAATAGTCTGGAGAATTTTTATTTTCAAAACTCTGGCATGTATTTACAATGGTTGCAGCATCCCAGGGTCATGTATTTGCCATTTACAGCCTTCCCAACCAGCTTCTGAGAAGCAAAGTATTGGAGGAAAACTCCAGCCTCATTTCCAAGCCAAGAATATAATGGATGCAGTATTCTAAGTGTGGCCTTACCAAGAACTTATTCTCCAGGCTGATTCCACCCCCAAGAGCTTACTGTCCTTCCCCTTAATGGTTACCCCAGATGAATTAGGACAAAGCACACTTATAATGGAGTTTAAAAACTTTAATTTGCTTTGCAATTCAAACAGGCTGGTATCTTCTTCATCGTAATTAAAGAAAGTCAGCATAACACCTTTGTTTTCAAAATAAGTGTTGGGCAGTTTTATTGACCACATACTATTCAAACATTATAGCAGTTCCTACATTTTCTGGCTGCAAACAATATTTGAAAATTCACTGACAAGTCTTGCCGAAAGATGTGTGCGGGCATCAACAGTTTTTAAGGGCTTGTTGATACCTGTCACATTTCAGATGCTTTGCCTGAAATTGCATACTTGCAACAGAAGAGTAATATTGCTAAATAAGTATACTGTATTAGAATCTATTAAAACAGAATACATATTACACTAATTATAAGCTCTTGAAATAGGCCATTGGCTTGGACCACTGACATACCCGATATGGAAAGACTATTCCACAGCTGAACTAATAGCTCTTCTCTGGTTTGAATAATATAAATCATATTTGTCAACAAGTTTTAACTGTTAGTCTAGTTGATGAAAGATTTGACCTGTATTGGAGAGAAAGAGAGACCTGATCTGAATACCGGCTCAGTATGGATTTGTGGATATGCTCTTTGAGTCTTACTTCTGGTGTTGAATCAATTTATATGCAAATATGCTAATATTAGCTCTGAATTTCTGTTAGTGGGAATGGTAGTGGTATCATAGGAGTACAGATCTGTGCTCATTCTAGCCACCATAGATACACAGTATTGTCTATTCCTTATATGTCTATGGAGGTTCTCAATCACCAGGTCAAGGTGCTTTTTCAAGAGGCAACTGGACTTTCTTGTTTTTCTTTGAAGACTTTTCACTTCTCATCCATTCAGCTGAAGAAGCTTCTTGGATGAGACGTGAAACTTCTGTTCTTTATATATAACACTGGATTGTTTGTTACCCACTGTATTGGATGGAGAGCCTGTTAAGTTTAAAAAGAAAGTTATGTCAGCGCAAAATGTTCTAGGCCAGGGGTGGGCAAACGTTTTGACTCGTGGGCCACAATGGTTTCTAAAATTTGACCGAGGGGCCGGGCCAGAATAGGAGAATGGTGTGTTTGTGTGAACTAATATAAATTAAATGTTGAATAACAATATATCTGAAATGGTATAGGATTTCCTGCCTCAGCAGGGGGTTGGACTAGAAGACCTCCAAGGTCCCTTCCAACTCTGTTATTTTGTTAAATATGATCTTTGAACTATACCCACGTCAAAATGAATGGTCTCCCCACCTCCAAAAGAACTATCCCTCCGGAGTCAGAGAGATAATGGCGCACGTTACCTCAGCAGATTTCTTCCACTTAGGAAACAGCAGCCCCATTCCAAATCGTTCACGCCTTCGAAAGCTCCAGTCACCGCCGCCGCTGACACTGATTTCATTCCTTCTTGACTGCTCTTCCCTTCCTCCTGTATCTTTCCGATGGGCTCCACACTTTCACAACGACTGGGTTTCCTCGTTTTTTGTTTTTTTTTAAAACTAATTTAATATCTTTAGGAGCCAGACAACCATTCCTACACTTGTTTGGACAGCAAACTCAGATCTGTTTCTGGCGAATCTGTGACAGGGAAACAAAAATACCGGGCGGGTATCTGTTGTCGAACATGCAATTTCTTGTACTTTTGGGGGGAACACATCGTGGCGATACAAGGGGATAATAACCCATCTTTGATCCAAATTTTTAATGGGGCGACGGGATTTTAAACATTGAGGGTGTGGGTCGGTCGCGTTGGGTTTGGCTCCATGACCGGACAGAGTTGAGTTTGGAAAGTGCCGGAAGCCAAACAGAAGACCGATTAGACTCTAATCGGACTCTAACCGTTGGGCCGGATTAAAAAGCCCAATGGGCCAGATGTGGCCTGCGGGCCACAGTTTGCCCATGTCTGTTCTAGGCTGTTAAGGGAAGGTTCATTCGAGATACTTTTGATATGCTGACTTATTAAGACCAAGAAAAGATAAAGATTGAAGTTAACGATGGATGCTGTTGCTATATAAACTTAATGATCTACAGGTAGTCCTTGACTCATGATCACAATTCAGCCCAACATTTGTGGTGCTAAGCAAGACATTTGTTAAGTGAATTTTACCCCATTCCACGACCTTTCTTGCCAAAGTTGTTAAGCTGAATCACTGCAGTTGTTAACAGGATGGCTGTTGAGGGAATCTGACTTCCCCATTGGCATTGCTTGTCATTGCTTATCTAGACCCGCGCCAGTCCGGCTTCCGACCCGGTCACAGTACCGAGACGGCATTGGTCGCGTTGGTTGATGATCTCTGGAGGGTGCGGGATAGAGGTTATTCCTCTATCCTAGTCCTGTTAGACCTCTCGGCGGCTTTTGATACCATCGACCATGGTATCCTATTGCACCGACTGGGGTGGGGTGGGGCTGGGAGGCACCGTTTTGCGGTGGTTCTCGTCCTACCTCTCTGGTCGGTCGCAATATGTGTTGACGGGAGGGCAGAGGTCGACCTCGAGACCCCTCTTATGTGGGGTTCCTCAGGGGTCGGTCCTCTCTCCCCTCCTGTTTAACACATATATGAAGCCGCTGGGTGAGATCATCCGTGGTTTTCGGGTGGAGTACCATCTGTATGCTGACGACACTCAGCTGTACATATCCACCCCAGACCACCCCAACAATGCCGCCGAAGTGCTGTCCCGGTGTTTGGAAGCCGTACGGATCTGGATGGGTGGTAACAAACTCAAGCTCAACCCTGCCAAGACTGAGTGGCTGTGGTTTCCGGCACCCCGGTTCAGCCAGATTACTCCAACTCTGGCCATTGGGGGCGAAACACTGGCCCCCGTGGAGAGGGCACGCAACTTGAGTGTCCTCCTGGATTCCCGGCTGTCCTTGGAGGACCATGTGGCGGCCGTGGCCAGGGGGGCGTTTAATCAGGTACGTCTGATGCGCCAATTGCGCCCCTTACTGGACCGGGCTGCCCTTCGCACAGTCACTCAAGCTCTCGTGACGTCCCATCTCGACTACTGTAATGCTCTCTACATGGGGCTTCCCTTGAGGTGCACTCGAAAGCTATAGCTAGTCCAAAACGCAGCCGCGCGGGTAATTACCTGAGCCACCAGAAGCTCCCATATAACACCAATCCTGCGCGAGCTGCATTGGCTTCCTGTGGTGTTTCGGGTGCGCTTCAAGGTTCTGACGACCATCTTTAAAGCGCTCCATGGCTCGGGGCCTAGTTATATGCGAGACCGTCTCCTGCCCCATACATCCCTTAGACCGATACGCTCCCACAGAAAGGGCCTTCTCAGGGTGCCGTCGGCCGGACAATGCCGACTGGCGACACCCAGGGGAAGAGCCTTCTCTGTGGCGGGCCCTGCCCTTTGGAACGACCTACCCCCTGAACTCCGGACCATCACCGACCTCTGCCTCTTCCGCCAATGTCTAAAGACATACTTTTTTCATCAAACCGGCCTAGCCTAACCTCCCATGGGGACTTTTAGAAAAGTTTTAAATTGGGTTTTTAATAATTGGTTTTAGCATAGGATCGGGATTATTTAATATATATTTTAAATTATTTATCTATTTTCTATTTTGTATATCTTTTAAATCTCCTGTGCCCGCCCTGGGTCCTCTGCGGAGAAGGGCGGGATATAAATGTTAAAAATGAATGAAAAATGAGAAGGTCGCAAAAGGTTATCGTGTGACCATGAGGATGCGGCAAGGGTTGTGTGAAAAATGGTCAGAAGTCACTTTTTTCAGTGCCATTGTAACTTTGAATGGTCACTAAACAAATGGTTGTAAGTCGAGGACTACATGCCCGCAGAAAATCGATGCTCATAAAATAGATGTGGATTACTCTCGCAATGTCCATTGCTTTGTCATTTAAAACACTGTGTTTTAAAACATTTTGTTTTACAGAAAAAGAGACCTTCTTGGATCCTTTTGTGTTAAGGGATCTCCTGCCAGCATCTTTGGGAAGTTACTATCGGTATGCAGGGTCACTGACTACACCTCCGTGTAGCGAAATTGTGGAATGGATTGTTTTCCGAATGCCTGTCCCCATCTCTTATCGGCAGGTAGGTTGGGGTCATAAACAGTTTGCCTGATTCATTATTTTCTTAGTTTTTTTTTAATTTACCGCATTTTTTGGAGTATAAGATGCACTCGAGAATAAGACGCACCAAGATTTTGAAGGGGCAAATTTTAAAAAAACAAGTTTTTGCACGCTGCAGACTTCTCAAAAACGGGCCCATTTCTTTTTTTTAAAATGGCATAGACTTTAGGAGACTTGTAGAGTGCTCCTGGGTGCTGGGGGGGGGGCAAAATTGAGCAAATAACAGCCATTTTTCACTCATTTCTGCCCTCCCCAGCCCCCAGGAGCACTTTGAAAGCCTCCTAAAGGCTATGCACAGCCAATTTGGTGAAGGAAGCGGGGTTTCAGGAGGGGGGGAAATGCTGTATTCAGTGTATAAGACACACCCAGATTTTCAGCCTCTTTTTTGAGGGCAAAAGGTTTGTCTTATACTCCGAAAAATACAGTAACCCATATCCCTCCCCCACAGATATGTTAGAGGGGTAAGCCCCTCTTACCCAACAGGGTCACCAAGATTTTAAGAACTGAAGTCCCACACATCTGGAGTGTGCTGGATTGTAAAGATCTAGTAGTTCAGGCACTAGACTAAGAAGCAGGAGACCGTGAGTTCTAGTCCCACCTTAGCCATGAAACCAGCTGGGTGACCTTGGGCCAATCACTCTCTCTCCACCCAACTCACTTCACACGGTTGTTGTTGGATGGAAAATAGGATGAGGAAGGTGTCTTGGATATGTTCACCACTTTTGGTTATTTCTAAAAAACAATAAAGGCGAAATACAAATAGATAAAATAAATAAAATATGCTGTAATCAGATTTCATCTCTTTTTCTTGGGAGAGTGGAAAAGACCTTCCTGCAACCAAAAACCAAATATATTCTTGATAGAAAAGGAAGCAATCTGATTTTGTTGTATTGTTCTCTGAAGCTCAACATCAGCCACTCCACACAAGAAGATAATAGAACGCGACATCTTATTTCCTTTTAAATGATCTTAGCTATTAGTATTCTGTTCAGATATATTTAAACCACGGTATAAATATTTACACAGAATTATTCATTCTTTTCCCATCTTCACATTTCTGCTTGAATATTGTGCTAAGTCATTTTAGGCGTATACAGACACAGATTTGATAGCTTTGAAATAATTGCGCAGAGAAAGTAATGCTTTCTTGCTAATACATCGTCTTTGTCTATTTTTAGAATACCATGAAACTTGCATTGTGATGGCTCTAAAAAGGGCATACAGATCCTAACAAGGGTGTCATAGGAGGTCTTATAAGAGAACAGACAAAATAGTACCGAGCAACAATGGATAATTTCAATGAGAGCCATTCCAATGCAGAGAATATTTAACTGCTTAACAATTAAATAGGCAATGGTGTTAAAATTCTTTATTTAAAAAAATGTTTTCACTTGTTCTGCCTCTTTTAATTGCTGGTGTAAATACATTTCATTGCAACAAAGGCCTCTTGGAAGACAGTAACTGCTCATGGAAAAGTCACCAATTTACATGAATGAATGAGTATAAATATTTAATAACCCACATGATAGAAGCAATTCAAAGCATCAAGCTGTCACTCATCCCACTAGTTCTCAATCAAGAGGGCACACCTAATACATATGTCTTTCTTTCCTGTTTTCTCTATCCAGTGAGTTCAAACAGTAGATTAAATCAAATCCACATATTTCACTGTTTCTTCCTGGAGTTCACAATTACAGCAATAGCACTTAGATCTATATGCCACCCCACAGTGCTTTTCAGCATTCTCTAGTTTGCAGAGCAGTTTGCAGAGTCAACATATTGCCCCCAATAATCTGGGTCCTCATTTCACCAACCTCGGGAAGATGGATGCTAAATCAATTTTGAGCCAGTCAGGATCAAATTCTTAGCAATAGGTGGAGTTAGCCTGCAATACTGCCATCTTAACTACTGCGCCACCAGCAGAATTATGGTTCAAATATTATATGAAATGTTCTTTGGATTACTCTTGGAAGTGAATAACTGTGGGATGCCTTTATGTTATTCTTATAGTATTATTATTATTACTGGCAGGTTAAATCAATCTACTGCAAGTTGAAGGTTTTAATTGAAGGATGTGGCCTATAATGTACCATACTGATCCAGTGTGGTTCAGTAAATGGGTATTTTTCAATTTCCCAATTTCTAGGTAGGGCAGAGAGAGATTTGGTCCCAAGTCACCCTGCTGACCCCCTTGTCTAAGAGAGAACAAGAATTCGGGTCTCTGCTCATAATCCAGCATTTTAACCACTGGACAACATTGGCTTTTTAAATGCCCCCAAATGCCTGACGTTATAACAGTTTCACCAATGTGTTGAAAAGTTCACAAATCACATTTAGCTTAGTGGATCTCTCTAGCAACACTTGCTAAATCAACTCAAGGAAATTTTAGAGAGATGGTAGAACATTGATAGCAAATGATTAAACATGCCAAATTTTCTCTGTGTATGTGTATGTACGTGCAATAATGTGCTCAAAATTAAATTTAGTGTAAATTAATGACATATCTCTAATATGAATATTGTTATTTCCTTAATAACTGTGCAGCTTTAAAAGTTAAAAAAATTTCACACTCCTGGGTCTACTGTATATGCTGGCTTTTGTAGGCTCCCCATGCCTAAGATTAGGCTACCCATGCCTAAGATTGTGTACTTTTGCTATAAAAATGCATCTACAGAGTCTTTTTGCCTTATTTTGATTGAACAAAAGGTTCTTTGCTCTTTGATTCTCTTTAAATGATATTTTGAATCCAATTCCTTAAATGATAATTTGAATTAAATTCTTATAAGGATGGGGTTGGATTATCTCCTAGGCTGTGTTCTAGATAGAATAGATCTATATTACCAAGGTATTTAAGTTAAGGTAAGGAGATTCATCTGCTTGGCATAGAGACATTTGAGATTTCTGCTTTGCAAGAACATTATCCAAAGGAGAAATACTGTTTAAGAAAGCAAGAAAAAACTGAAAGAAAGGGAGACAACATGGTTTAGCCCTTGTGAAATAGGATGGCATACTTCGGTTGTCCTTTGTCTGTTAGGCTCTTTCTCGTTTTAGAAATGATATTTTTACAAAACATTTCTATTTCTGTGACTGCAGCCAAAATGTCAGCCTTTTTATAGAAAGTATTTTACAAAGTGGAGTGTGCCAATCTGAACATGCCTTTGATGTGCCAATTTTTCTAAAATGCAGCCTACTTACTAGTTTTTGGACCGGGGCCTTCATTCCAGAAAACGTTAAATACTCCTGGCTGAAAATAAGAGGAAACTTGATAGACAAAAGTTCTATTTTTACTCCAGCTGTGGCTTCTGCTTGCAGACAAAACTTAGGCAGGTAGATATCTTCCCCAGCCTTTCTTTTTTTGCACATTTTTGTCATTTAGAGCACGTTTCTCAACCTTGGCAATTTTAAAATATGTGGACATCAATTCCATGCTGGCTGGAGAAATCTGAGACATTGAAGTCCACACTTCTCAAAGTTGCCAAGGTTGAGAAATGTTGATTTAGAGCTAAGCTACCTTGTTTTTTTACAGTATGAATAGCCTGCAATACCCTGGGTATGGGACTGTGAAGAACAGGGAGTGTCCATACCCTGAGCTGTCACTGATATTACTCTGGAATGACTGTGTATCCCTCTTTGGCAGAGTAGTAGTAAAACAAAAACACAACACAACATAAAATAAAACAGAGACAGAGAAAAATTCATACATACATACATACATACATACATACATACATACATACATACATACATACATACATATCTTTAAGCCACTATACTAGGAAATAAGCATTTCTTTGACTCTCTTTGACATTAACTTTCTAGTGTGTTCTCGGCTGCCTGGCAGAATCGCAATGAGGCTAGATAAGGCTGCTGGCAGGGATTTCAGTGGGCAGACGTTTTCCTGTTTGATTTATCAGTCTTGGCATCAGGACTTCCTGCCATTTTGTGTTATTATCAGCTGCCCACATTTCACCACATTGTTTTTCTAATTAATGTCTTTTTTCCCCCCTCTCCCCTCCTCCTCCTTTCCCCTTATCTTGACTGTGGCTTTCAGCTGGAAGCCTTCTATTCCATATTTACCACGGAACAGCAAGATCATGTCAAATCTGTGGAATACCTACGGAATAACTTCCGGCCTCAGCAGAGCCTGAACAACAGGATTGTTTCCAAGTCGGCTGTGAAGGATGCTTGGAACCAACTTTCAACCAGCATGTTCGAAAATCCACTGGGCACTGAAGCCTCCAAAGGTAGAGTGGCTTTGTCCATTGGTGATCATGGGGAAACATCATCCTTTTAGGGTAGGGGTGGGGAACGATGGCTCTTTGATGACAGCCTGTCTCCGGAATTCTGGGAGTTGAAGTCCACAAGCCATAAAGGGGGCATCATTCCCCACCTCTGCTTTAGGATTTGTCTGGTTGTTTGTGTACATAGAGTGATCAGGGAAGCGTGGCCGGGAAGGCCCAGGTAATCATTAGACTTCTGATCGATATATTTTGTTTGACATCACCAGTGGTGGATTCCTTCCGGTGTTCCTACCAGTTCGCTGAGTGCCCACTACACACACGCATGCACACTTGAAAGAAACTTACTTGGAAAACCAGGAAAACAGCTGAGGAGCGGCAATTCAATCTGATCAGCTGGGCTTCAGACGCTGAAGTAAAGGAAGATACAACCCCTGGGGGGGGGCATTTTCAAAGCAACAGAGAACCGGTTTGCTCCCTGCTTGATGGCAGAGCTGCCAGTTCGGGAGAAGAGGTGCGAACCAGAAGAAACCCACCACTGGACATCACTCAAATAGCAGTGCTCGGGAATCTTGGTACTACAGGTAGTCCTTGTTTAGCCACAGTCTTATTTAGTGACCATTTGCAGTTACAATGGAAAAGTAACTTTGCAACCAACCCTCACATCTACAACCTTTGCAGGTCTGTAAAACAAAAGAAAGCTGAAGTAAGACCGTAAACACAGTCGAGAATTTACTTAGTGACTGATTGGCACTAAATAAGAACTAATACATACAGATGAACTAGTAATAAATCACACAGGGGATTCGCATACACACACACCCCATACTTTTCCCAATGAACCACTCCTCTTCCCGCATTTCTTCTGCACCAGAGACACATTCTTTGTGTGTTTAATCATACTTGGCCAAATAAAGTATTCTATTCTATTCTGTTCTATTCTTATTCATCTCATCTCATGCAGGCTGTGGATGCTCCATTTCCCCCAATGAACCCCCCCCCAAAAAAGAGAGAGAGAAGCATTCTCTGAGATTTGTTCTGATTGCCATGAGCACCAGCACATATGCAAATGCACATAAACAGTTGCTTTGGGAGAAGCCGTTGCGATCAAAAGCAAACTAAAGATTCTTGTTAATAAAAAAAAAAATATGGCACTTCTCAGGCCCCTTAATGACAGCATGATGGTGGCAGATTGGAATGGGCTTTGTAACCTCATCAGGAAACATGAATATTTATGGCTGGTGTGTTGGCCACCTCTGGGCCCCTATGAAAGGTAATAGCTTGCATTAGAAAAAAGTAGCAAATTGGACTTGTTTTTATTTTAATTTTCAGAGCGACCCCTGGAAATATGTTACATAGAATTACAAAGATTTTCCTGCTTTGAACGAGTGCCTGCAATATTTCCCATGTTAATGGCTGCTGCAGAAATGTTACAGCACCCTTATGTAGAGTGTTTTGTTTATTTTTTGGCATCTGGACTCAGTGAGAATGGCTCTGAATTATTTGCCCCAAATAAAAAAAAATAGATCCATAGAATTATATCCTATCAACAGCAAAGATTACAACCCAACTTTTGGCATTGTAGAAATAAATGGATAAATAATATGGAATAAATACATACTTTAAAAAAAATGGTTTATGTGAGCATTACACCTAAAAACATCATCAGTGCCTTATTCAGCAAATATTATGTATAAACCTAGCTAGTCCTTTCTTGCTTAGTGGCATTGGCACGTAAACTGTATGAATGGAGAA
Organism: Rhabdophis nuchalis; assembly: GCA_039707465.1. Lineage (NCBI taxonomy): Eukaryota > Metazoa > Chordata > Lepidosauria > Squamata > Natricidae > Rhabdophis > Rhabdophis nuchalis. The sequence goes on from CM077646.1 coordinate 49,855,666, forward strand.
TCTGTAACTCTCAAGATATTATTGAACTACAATTCCCAGGATCCTCCTCATTAATCACGTTGTCTGAAATTGGTGAGAACTATAGTTGAGAGCATCAGAAAAGTCGGTGGTTTTCCAACTCTTGCTATAAAGATATACTCTGTTGCTTGCCTGCTTGCTTAAGCTTCCTTTTAGTTCCTGATCTGGTGCCCCCTGCTTTCCATTCTGCCATTCTCTAAAATTCTGCTAGGGTCCATCATCAGAACAAAGTGTTGAGCTGCCTTCTGTAATGGCATGTGAGGATGGCCAGGAGAGAAAGGAGGAGTAGCTGCAGCCTTGAACAATGGTCTGATAAACAAAATTTGAGTCCAAAGTAGGAAGAGCAACATGGTAGATGGACTCTGTTACAGTGGTGACGGATGTATCATTGGAAAACCTAAAGGACTTGGCTAGGGACAGGTAGTTATGGATAAAATCTATCTAGGTTATTAAGAATCAATCAGGGGTGAGCTGCTACAGGTTCGCCCAGGTTTGGGAGATCCCATGGCTAATGGTATGGCCAGTTTGGAGAAGCTCCAAATCCCACCCCTGGCTGATCCTCCCCTCCCAGGAGTCTCCACACAGCCCATTTTGGATGCAAGATAAGTACAGGCTATGCAATACAATACAATAGCAGAGTTGGAAGGGACCTTGGAGGTCTTCTAGTTTAATGGTATTTTAGTTATTACTACTGTATTTATTGTTATTTATTGCTGTTTTTTTTTTAATTCCCTGTGCACCGCCCTGAGTCCATCTTTGGAGAAGGAGCGGTATATAAATCAAATAAAACTAAAACTAAAACTAAACCCCTGCCTAGGCAGGAAACCCTATACCGTTCCAGACAAATGGCTATCCAACATCTTCTTAAAGACTTGCAGTGTTGGGGCATTCACAACTTCTGGAGACAAGCTGTTCCACTGATGAATTGTTCTAACTGTCAGGAAATTTCTCCTCAGTTGCTTCTCTCCTGGATTAGTTTCCACCCATTGCTTCTTGTTCTACCCTCAGGTGCCTTGGAAAATAGTTTGACTCCCTCTTCTTTGTGGCAACCCCTATGATATCGGAACACTGCTATCATGTCTCCCCTAGTCCTTCTTTTCATTAAACTAGACATACCCAGTTCCTGCAACTGTTCTTCATATGTTTTAGTCTCCAGTCCCCTAATCATCTTTGTTACTCTTTCTAGAGTCTCCACATCTTTTCTACATCGTGGTGACATGGAAGCTCAGGGATTGGGAAAAACAGCCTCCCGGAAGGCCTCCAGGGCCCAGGGAGGCAGTTTTCACCCTTCCAGAGGCTCGAGGAAATCCTCCGGAGCCTGGGGAAGGCAAAAATGCCCTCCACCCACCCACACACTATGGTACAGGAAGCTAACTAGGCCATGGCCACACCCACCCAGCAACCGGGCAGAGAACCTATTGCTGAAATTTTTGAAGCCCACCCATGGAATCGACTCCACTTGATGCCACATGATTAATCAATCAGTTAAAGCAAGTGCATTTGAATTTTTTTATTTCCCACATTTGTATTTTATGCTTCCTCCAAAGTTGTGGGATAGGTTTATTTAAACTGTTATACTTTATTTTTTTCCTCAATAAAGGTGTGAGTTGACCAACACCAATGGCCTCAATGTAGAAAAGAGCATATATCAGACACCACCAAAGGGTTAATGTGACTTCCCACTTGATTGCACAGATTAAGATATACGGCAGGAAAAAATGTTAATTAAAACAAATAATAAAAGCAAAATTGTGATAGGCAACTTTATGATAATGAACCAGATCGCCTCAATTTAAGACTCACTCAGTTTCCCGTATCGCCTGTCCAAAGTAAAACCCCTGACTTGAATTGTAAAATGCCTGGGCAAAGTCACTTTGATTCATATTCTCTATGCGTGGCGCATTAAGTAGCTGGCTAATTCTATTCAGTACAAAGCTATTTCTTAAGGTCTGATCTATGCAAAACACTTTTGTGTGGTTTAAGATTATTGACCCCTCTGGATAATTGCTGTGCGGCCACGAAGTTAGCAATCATAAGTACATTGCACACTGTTTCCAATATAATTGTACAGCTCAGCCTGAAAGAGCCACCTGTTCATTGTATATTTCATTTCATTTGAGAATTTCTAGATGAGAATTCTTTAAAAAGATGTTCGCGGTAGGACTCATTAAAAGACTTTTCTCCCCTTTAAAATAGTATTGACCCCATTATTACAGCGAAATTATTAGCCAGAAGGTGTTCTTATGCATATATTGATGGCCCTGGACTAGATGGCTCTATAGAATGATTCATTCTGTGAGCTATTCTTTGTCCCAGCTGCTGTTTATGTCACCATGGATTGGATGGCAATGAGTACTTTTTCAAAATATGGGCATATGTCAAAATGGAATCAATCTGTCTTGAGTAATGTTTGTAGGAGAGCATGACAAAGATTTATGATGTCAGAACTATTTTTAGTGAAGTAAAAATTGTGAAGCCACCCAGAGGTCTAGCCTAAGATTCAAACTCTGGTTTTGACTGGAACACAATTTACATTTCCTGCAGTGGTGGGATTCAATTTTTTTTACTAACGGTTCTGTGGGCGTGACTTGGTGTGTGGCTTGGCTTGGTGGGCATGTCTTGGTGGGGTGATAGGGGAAGGTTACTGCAAATTCCCCATTCCCTCCCGATCAGCTAGGACTCGGGAGGCAGAGAATAGAGGTGGTATTTACCGGGTCTCCGAACTACTCAAAATTTCCGCTACCGGTTCTCCAGAACTGGTCTGAACCTGCTGAATACCACCTCTGATCTCATGATTCATGATTAACCAGCATTTGCTATTATCCTGTCTTGCTGGTCAGTGAAGACAGCTGTTGTAAAATAGCAATATTTTAAAATATTTTAAAATAGCAATATTCCAATAGCTTGCAGATTGTAGGCCACCTATTCTGACTTTCAGTGGGCTGAGTAAGATAATGATGGTTTGTCCCAAAGGTGCTTTTCAGGAGGCAACTGGTCTTTCTTGTTTCTTCTTTCGAAGACGTTTCACTTCTCATCCAAGAAGCTTCTTCAGCTCTGACAGGAGAGTGGGGAATGGAAGGAAATATACTCCTTGCAAACAGCTGGTCATTTGCATCCTTTTAGAGGATCCTTCCATTTCCACTATCCTATCAGAGCTGAAGAAGCTTTTTGGATGAGAAGTGAAACATCTTCGAAAGAAGAAACAAGAAAGACCAGTTGCCTCCTGAAAAAGCACTTTTGGGACCACCATGACCTGGATGACTGAGAATCTCTACAGACTTTTATAATGATCGTTTCTTTTAAGCTTGTTCCTCCTTTAAGAGTCTGTTGGAAGCTAAAACTGTGCCTGTAGTGACAAATGCCATGCACCTCTCTCCAGCTTGTCTATGTGCTAAGTGGGAAACAATGCCTGGTACATTTTTACAGACTAAAAACAAAAACAAAAAACACCTCTCGCCTAGTGTAACCAGTCTAAAACGAATGGTCACGCAACACTCTGAAGGTGACAGAGCTGACTTAAATTTCTTGCTGAGAAACAGCAAGGTGATGCTTTCCAGCTCTTGCTTCAAGCAAAGGTGATGAAGAATGAAATAGCTGGTCAGCTGAATGGTGTGAACTACTGTCATGAAAAATTAAATAACTGGAAGCCGGGATCCATGAGCGGTCTTTTGGCTTGGATATTCTGGGTTTAAATCTCTGCATTGAAAATAGCTGTCGCCGTAGATTGTTTCACAAACAGCCCTCCATGAGTGATGATCATACCTTGACAAAGCTTTTTGGCCCTATTTTGTTTGCTCTCGCTGTTCCTGGAAATAATTTGTGCCATTTACACAGCTCTGTGCCAAATTGTTGTTGTTGTTGTCCTCTCCGTAATCACATCCCCCTTTTTTATTGCTTGTTTTTGCAGCCTGGGATGTTATATTTTGACAGTTTTATACAGGGTATGTTATGGTGCTGCACAGTTCTTCTCCATAAGGCTATATATTGTAACGATTGAACAGAGATTTGAACAGTGATTAGTCTTCCAGTTAGCTCCATTTTGATCGTCTGCTTTCTTGTCCGTTCAGTTGTTCTAGGACGGCAATGGCGAACCTTTTCAGCACCGAGTCCCCAAACTGGAACATGTGTGCATGTGTATGCGCTGCAATGCCAGAAACCTGAAGACCAGCTGACTAGCATGCACATGCCTGTTTTTTGGCTGTTTTTCGGGCTGTTTTCAGGATCATTTTCAGACCATTTTTAGGGCTGTTTTTGGATGAAAATAACCCCCCCCCAAATAGCCAGAAAAACGGTCTGGTTTTTGGCTGTTTTGTGGGCCATTTTCAGGCCGTTTTCTGGCGCTCCGGCACCTGTGAAGACCAGCTGTACATATGCGCACCGAAAACCAGAAGAGCAGCTGTTGGTGGCAAGCGTGCCCATAAGGAGGGCTCTGCATGTCACCTCTGGCACACGTGCCATAGGTTTGCCATCATGGTTCTAGGATACCAGTGTTTCATACATGTTTCATATTTCAGCTTACCCAAGAAGTAGCCTCTTAATTAGGAGCAGAATCCATTTGTGTGAGCGAGAGAGAGTGGACGTCTCTCAATAAACCTTTTAACCCATGGTTTATTCGTTTATTTATTTATTTCTCTGGTCGGTTGGGTCTGTTCAACCCATTGAACTGTACATCCATTACGCTGCTTGTATTCACAAAATGCACTGAGTCACACATTAGCTAATCACATTTTATTGTAGCGGCAGGTCAGAATTGAGTGGCAAAACAGAAGACTCATAAATCATACATGAAATTAATTATCAACCTTATCTTCTTGGTTTTCAGCATTTTCATATGACATTTTGGCATTCAGCCACGATTTCATCAGATCAATACAAAAACTCCTTTGCTGACACCTAGTGTTTGTCAATATGTTTGCAGCTGTGATATGGCACTCCTAATCATTACAGCCTGCAGAAATCTTGACTTAAGAGGGCAACATTTTATTTGCAGTGTGCATGGGTAGCCACACAGTATTTGTCAAACACCTTAAAAGATCTGTGTCTTTTCTTGGGCTTATGATTCCAAGAAAAAAACAATCTTTAAAGTGCTCCTTATTCCATGATCACAAGTATTCTGTATCACAGTTTACCTTTTATTTTTTTATTTTATTCAAATTTATACCCCGCACCTTCTCCAAAAAAGGACCCAGGGCGGCGGACAGGAAATGTAAAAAACAATACAAATATAACAAAAAATATAAAAAATTTAAAAAGCTATTATATCCAATAGTTTGGGGTCACCCCAAACAGGGCGGCAGGGCGGTTATCTGCGGATGCAATAAGCGTGGCACAATACTCACGTTTGGCCACTCTTATCGCCACTAAGTAAGTCCTAATATGGGCTCTCACTAGTGTTCGGTCGGCTTCGGAGCGAGAAGATCTCCATCTGCTCTCTGGGCGTCTCTTGGGAGGTAGTAGCAGGTGGATCAACCTCTTATCATTGCATCTCTGCATAGTCCTGCTAATTATCAAAGTTCGCACAATGGCCCTTGGAGAACAGTCTAGTTTCTACCTAGAATTTAGTTCTTCTTTGGTTGCTTTATGTTATCTATATAACATGCCCTTGTGGCTCAATTGTTAAAGTGCAGTATTGCAGGCTAACTCTGCCCACACCCTGGAGTTAAATCCTGATGGGGCTCAAGGTTGATTCGGCCTTCCATTATTCCAAGGACCCAGATTGTTGGAGGCAACATTTAAATAATGCTTACATTGCAAACCACCAAGAGAATGCTGCAAAGCACTATGGGGCAGTATATAAGGCTAAATGTGGTTGCTAAGCTATGCTAATCATGTTATATGGGAGTCTGAGAGTTGTGGTTTATCTAGATCAGGGGTGTCAAACCTGATTGCATCGTGGGGCGTATCGGGATGTATCGGGATTTTTTTTACCTTTGCAAAATCGAGGTGGGCATGGCCCAAGCAAGCCCAGGCATAGCCTGTACAGTCTGTATCTGTTTGACAGACCTGATCTAGATGGAACCCTTAGGAGAAGACAGATCTAGATCACCCTCTGTTGTAAGTTATGAGAGATAGCATGGGAACTGAAAGCAATATTCTGAGGTAAATCCCACATAATTTTAATACTTAAAAGGCCTTATCAGAAAGAAAGGTGAAAGCTATGAAGAGATATCAACAAATGTCAATGATTTTTAGAAATCAAAACCAAAAAAGATATTTTCTTTCTCTTCAGGGTAAATCAGGAATGATTCTTAAAATTGTTAAGATGGTGAGAACCTAAATCCTTATAGACCTCAAAACAAGGTTTAAATTTGAGCTGGCAAGCAGAATAACCCCAACTGGTATAAGATTTATTGATTCTGGACTGACTTATAGTAGTAAAACCACCACCTTCCAGATTAAGTAATAAGGAAAGATCACAACTCTGTTAGTGCCATAAAGTTTAATTTCCTTGGGTCTCTACTCCTAGGAAACACTGATAAGCATTTCACTATTTATTCTTTATTAGTGCCGCTTCCTGTTAATTTTATTGACGATACTATCAACATATACTATCTTACCTGAGAATATTTAACTGACTGAATCATTTGATCCAATCTATAAGCAAGGCCTACATTTAGGGCAGGAATGAGCAAGACTGTGTCCATAGACCTCAATATGTTTAGGACTCCAGCTGTCAAAAAAACTCAAGCTGCATGCTCTGTGACCAGAGATTGTTTGTTTGTTTGTTTGTTTGTTTGTTTATTTATTTATTTATCTATTTATCTATTTATCTATTTATCTATTTATCTATTTATCTATTTATCATATTTATATACAGCCCTATCTCGCCAAGGGAACTCAGGGCGGTGCACAGAAATATAAAAACGAATACTTACAAGACAGTTTAAAATAAATTAAATTAGGGTCTGTGCTAAAAATTTGGATTAGAAAACATTAAAATCAATTAAAACTCTACCCATTAAAACTATGCCAGGCCGGCCTCTTGAAATAAATGTGTCTTTAATGCCCGGCGGAAGAGGCGTAGGTCCGTGGTGGTACGAAGGTCGGGGGGTAGGTCGTTCCAGAGGGCAGGACCTGCCATAGAGAAGGCTCTCCCCCTGGGGGCCACCCATTGCCCGGCGGATGGTACCCTGAGGAGGCCCACTCTGTGGGAGCGGACAGGTCTAAGGGAGGTATGTGGTAGGAGGCAGTCCCGATCAGATATTGTATCAGATATTGTCTGAGATGGAGGCATCCGGCTGCCATCCTGCTAGGCAATTATGACATGATCTTTATATTTGAAATTATCATTTAAATGAAGAACGTGGAAACTCTGAGACAGACGCTTAGTGAGGTCCCTTGATGCTTACCTATCCCAGAAAAGGAAATTATCATTTGGTAAAGTAAACTGATATTCCTTACATCATCTTTTTCTTCAGGCAAAATACACCATAAATTGATATGGGACCTTGGATGGTGTAGGCAGAGTATCACTCTGTCCCATTATCCTACTAGTGTCAAAAATTATTTATGTAATTTGCTTTTCTGTTCTCTTTTTCTGCATTGAAACATTTTTATCCAGGTTCCTAAAAAATTGGTTTTCTCCAGGTTCCTCAAATAATTGGATTCAAGTTGGCTTCTGGCCAATCGCATCATTCTTTCCTTTCTGTGAAGGGAAGACTGAAACACCTTGTCTCTGGAGGAACTGATTTTAGTTTTTCATCTTATGAATTTGCATTTAGGGACATGTGCAAAGTTCCTCTGCTAATACGATCTGCTCACAGCACCGAATCTCACTCTGATCCCTCTTATCTACACTTGAACTGAGCACCGCCTCAAATTTGCAAGTTCACACAGAAAGTACAAAGAATATTTTTCCTTGACAAACAGCCAGTAACCCTATAAATGCCAAGCACAACTGAATTATTCATAAGGAGTCAAATTAAATATTTGCATATCCCTTTCTGTTGTCGGATAGTATTCAGAATGTATAAATTTTGCAACTTAAAATGTGCACACTTTTTGTATTTTCCTTCTGTTACCGTGACTTATTGATCAGCATATTAAATGGCATAGCTCCCTACCAAATTGGAATAAACCAATTTTGCAAGTCCAAAATAGGCTTATCTTGCTATTGCTATGTCAAGTAAATGACTTTTATGTCCAAATAAATTTGAAAGCCTTGGCTTAAAGAAAAAAAACTCTTTAATTTACCCCATAGTACCTTGTCCTGGAGTTCTTATGCTATGGGACAATATAGGGAGAATAAGATCAGTCTAAATCCCTTAGGTAAAGGTAAAAGTTCCCCTCGCACATATATGCTAGTTGTTCCTGACTCTAGTGGGCAGTGCTCATCTCCGTTTCAAAGCTGAAGAGCCAGCGCTATCCGAAGATGTCTCCATGGCCATGAAGCCGGCATGACTAAACGCCAAAGGCGCGTGGAACGCTGTTACCTTCCCATCAAAGTGGTCCCTATTTTTGTATTTGCATTTTTATGTGCTTTCGAACTGCCAGGTTGGCAGAAGCTAGAACAAATAATGGAGTGCTCACTCCGTTACGTGGCACTAGGGATTAGAACTGCCGAACTGCCGACCTTTCTGATCAACAAGCTCAGTGTCTTAGCCACTGAGCCATCGCATCCCTCAAAAATCCCTTAGGTATATTCTCTATGAATTGTCCTGAATAATAATAATAATAATAATAATAATAATAATAATAATAATAATAATAATAATAATAATAATAATAATAATAATAATAATAATAGATACTTAATTCTATTTTATATTAAAACAGATTTTAGCAACCAGAAACAGAGGTTATCATGATCAAGATAATCAAAACCTTTTCTATAATCAATGAAGCACATACTGATTTTGGGGGGGGGGAGGGTGAGGGGGTTGAATTGTAGGGGCTTCCAAACCACATAAATGTTTACAATGATTGCAAACCCTGTATTATTCTTGTCTGTCCTCTTTCATTATTCTGTTTCAGCATCTCGTGATTTAAAATAATAACAGTTGTTTACAGAAGCATATTTGTTTTATTGTCGCGAAGGCTTTGGGAGTAGGCACGCTGTTGCAAGCTTTATGACATTTTCCCAAAAAGTTCCCCAGAGGTTCTCTTGACATCAGGTTGTTTTTTTCCCCTCTGGCACAGATGCCTGATTTCCTCCCCAAAGGTGCCTGATTGCCCTCGCGTGGCTTGTCATCCGTAGGGATTTGCCTTTATGTGCTACCTTTAATTGTAACCCTAGCCTTCCTTAATGAAGGATTGTAATGGAGCACCTACAAAATGGTGCTGGCTGTTAATCTGCATCTGGAATATTTCTCAAGGATACCATTGAATAGCTCTCTGCCTGTACCCCCATCTCAGTTTTAAAATGAATTTTGCCTCCGACCGACCGGAGCATTGCCAAATTGCTAATGACATTGCATTGCTCGTTGTGATTGTTTGTTTTGGGGTTGTGATACTTCTGGCGTGAATTTAGAATTGTTCGGAGTATCTTTTTCCTTTGTGTGCCTTCCTTTATAGAATTTCTTTGATTATCAGGCTGAGCGCTCTTGTCAGCGTTCCAAGTAATGGACCCATAGAAAGGAGAACTCTGAGGCAGGTAGATTCCTCAAAGAACAATTTATTGGATATATCATATTGGCACAACTGATGAAAGCCAGCTCTAAAGTTCCACGACTTTCACCTAATTAAAAGTAAACGTTTTCCCTTTCCCTCCAAGTCACTGGTCACGCGGTCCAATCCAGTCCCTGGTCGGTTGTTTGGTTACTTCGCTCCTCCTCTGGGCAGCCACCTGTGAGAATATCCTTGGTTCCCACAGGAAAACTGTATTGTTTTAGCTATCAAAACCCCATCTAACTATTTCCCCCCTCCCTCTGTTATGTGGCAACCCTGAAGCCTCCAAGATGGCTTCAGCCAGGTTCACTTCAGGGTTGACAACTATTTCTTGTCTATACAGGTAATCCTCCTCTTACAAGGAGGTTACTCAGTGACTGTTCAAAATCACAACAGACCTCAACAGAGCTACTTATGACTCGAATTCAAAGCCCTGACAGCCACCTGCATCCCCCATGGTCATGTGATCATATTTTGGGTGCTCAGCAAGTCGCCCATATTTACAGCCGTTTGCAGCATCCTGAGGTCACATGACCTCAGTTTGCATTTTTTGCGAGAAACTAGCATTTACGTACATTTTCCAGCAAAAAATACCCATTGCAGACAATGGATTCGCTTAACAAGCGTGGTTTTTGCTTAATGAAAGTAAAAAAAAGATTGTAAATTGGGAGAAGTCATGTGGCAAAACTCTTAACAACCAGCATGACTTACAATCGTAATTCCAGGCTCAGTTACGGCCTAAGTCAAGGACTACCTTTATCTTCTTTCTCCAAATTGTTGTCATCCAGATCTGTTAGATTTCAACTTTTGTTTTGCTCAGCCAGTTGAAGTCCAAAACTTGGAGGACACCCTAATGGGGGGGGGGGAAAGGTCTTCATGATGCCTGTTGCAGTAGTTAATAACTTGCATAATGGTAACGCACTTTAGAAAATAAAGCTGAAATAGTAAGGATGTACAGCTTCTCCAAGGTTGTCCAATTTCTCCTTATAAAGTGTGTTGGCCATGTCAGTATGAATTTATAAGGGGCAACTAAAGGGCGCAGGATATGCACCTGAATTCCATGACCTACTATAAGTCAGGGGTTCCCAACCTCCCAGTCCATGGACCAGCACCAGTCCACGGCATACTAGAAACCAGTCCATGCAAACAAGCGAAGCACCAAGCACACGAAACCACGCCCTCTTCGGTCTGTGGAAAAATCTCTCCCCACAGAACCGGTCCCTGGAGCCCAAAAGGCCAGGGGCCACTCCCCTAAGGAACTTCAGAGGAGAAAAGAATTTATTTCCCACTTCATCCCCTTATAGACAGTTGTCAGGGAAATCAATGATCATTATTCTTATTTTTCTCTCAGATTTGTTTCCGTTACCATCTGCTTCCATCTATCTCAGTCTAGAAACTGTTACCTCCCGCACGAAGGAAGAAAGCAAAGCCAGTGATGCCGATCAGTCCTGGACACAAATGAAAAAAAAATACAGGCTATATAGAGGCTTTAAATAAAGTAAAATACATACAGGTAGTCCTCAACTTGCAACAGTTCGTTTGAACAGACCGTTCAAAGTTACAATGGGGCTGAAAAGAAGTGACTTATGACCAGATTTCACACTTAGAATTGTTAGATCGTGTGATCGAAATTCAGAGGCTTGGTAATTAACTCACGTTTATGAAGACTGCAATCTCATGGCCTCATGTCATCCCCTTTTGCCACCTTCTGACAAGCAAAGCCAATGGGGAAGCCAGATTCACTTAACAACCGGGTTATTACCTTGACAACTGCAGTGATTCAATACAATACAATACAATAGCAGAGTTGGAAGGGACCTTGTAGGTCTTCTAGTCCAACCCCCTGCGTGGGCACTTAAGAACTGTGACAGGAATGGTCGCAAAATGGGTCAAACTCACTTAGCAAGTGTCTCACTTAGCAACTGAAATTTGGGGCTCATTTGCGATTGTAAGTCGAGGGTTTCCTGTGTTTGCATTCAACCCACAACAACAAGCAGACCTAGAAACAATATTCATAGATAGCTTGGCAATGCTGGGATGATGCTGAGGTCCTGAAGTAGTAGAGAGTTGAAAGAACCAAAAAGAAAGGAGAGAAAAGGGAAGTGACTCCTCTTAAGATATATATACGTTTTGAATACCGTGTTTCCCCGAAAATAGGACAGGGTCTTATTTTCTTTTGACCCCCAAAATAAGCGCTTGGCCTTATTTTCGGGGAGGTCTTATTATTTTTGAGGTGTAGGAGGCAGCGAGCATGGTCACCTCATGGCTGCTGCTGTGTTGCTATATTTTCAGGGAGGGCTTATTTTCAGGGGAGGGCCTATTTTAGCGCATGTGCTCAAAAGCCCAATTGGGCTTATTATCCAGGGAGGTCTTATTTTGGGTAAAACAGGGGTAGGTTATATACATCTAACCTATACAGACAGACATCTATGGGGATTCTCATCCAGGTCATGGTTGTCCCAAAGGTGCTTTTTTCAAGAAGCAAGTGGATTTTCTGGTTTTAAGTATAAGTATAATCTTTATTGTCATTGTACGAATACAAGGAAATTCTTTGAAGATGTTTCGCTTCTCATCCAAGAAGCTTCTTCAGCTCTGATTGCATGTTGGGAAATGGAAGGATTTATACTCTTTGCACACAGGTGGACATTTGCATTATTTTAGCAGATCGGATTGTTAAGATCACCTGGAGTTTTATCTGTGTCCTAAGGGTCACCTGAGTGGTGCAAATGGGTATGGAGCAGAGGTGGGTTGCTGCCGGATCGTCCGAACCAGTAGTAGAATTCAGGCCTGCATCACAGAACCGGCAGCGACCCAGACCTGATATGTCCCCGAACTGGTTCTCCGGTGTCTTCTGCCGTTGACGGCATGGTTCTGCACATGCGCAGAGCAATTTTTAGTCAAATGTGCTGGTTCAGGAACCCACCCCTGGTACAGAGCCTTCTTGGAACTGCTGAAATGACAGTGTTGTAGATTGGAATAGATGATGTCGTATACCTCCCCCTTTGTTGAGGGAAGACTGTTCACTTTTGACATAGATGTATTTATTTTATTTTATTTTATTCAATTTATACCCCGCCCTTCTCCTTTAAAAGGACCCAGGGCGGCGCACAGGCATCATTAAAAAACATACACAGTACAAAACTCCAAAATTTTAAAAACTAATTAAATAATTCCCTGTGCTAAAATACTAACGCTCTAAAATTTAAAATTATCCCTATAAAATCAAAAACGGGGTTATGCTAGGCCGGCTTGTTGGAATAAGTAAGTTTTAAGACGTTGGCGGAAAAGGCGGAGGTCCACGATGGTGCGTAGATCAGGGGGAAGGTCATTCCAGAGGGCAGGGCCCGCCACAGAGAAGGCTCTTCCCCTGGACACCGCCAACCGGCATTGCCCGGCCGACGGTACCCTGAGAAGGCCCTTTCTGTGGGAGCGGATCGGTCGAAGGGATGTATGGGGCAAGAGGCGGTCGCGGATGGCCTCTTTGACCATTCTTTCAAACCAGTTATCCTCTCTGTCCAAACTATGGACTTTGTTGTCTTCAAAAGAGTGGCCTGTGTCTTTTAAAATGCAGATGGGCTGCTGAATCTAGCTCTGATGTGTTTGCTCTGCTATGTTGTGCCATGTGTTTATGAAGGTGTGTGTGTGTGTATGTGTTAGTCTTATAGTCATCATTTCACAAACACATGAGACCAGTATCTAGATAATTACATCCTAGTGAATGCTATCTCTTTAATGGATATTCTGAAAACATCAGCATTTTCCTCCAAAGACAGTTTCTATTTGTATTGTACAATCAAACAGATGCTTATCACACTTCAGAACCTCTACATTTGACTTAAAAATTCTTCAGCCTTTAAGGTTACATTCCCTTGGTTCTATTAATAAACAAATATATATCCGAGAGGGGAAAACAGGAAACCCCAAAGACTTTTCAAATATATTTTCTACCTGCTTTCTTTTTGTCTCTCTTTTAAATTTTAGTGTCTAGCACTATGAATTAACTGTAGAATATTTTATATAGTATGTGTGATTGCAACCAGAATTAAATATAGTATCCCCTATACAAGGTGTGATAGCAATGTGAGACATCCTTATATGAGATCGAAAACCACTGATGGAGAATATCACCTAAGGTTCTTCCAAATGGAACATGACTAGAATCGAGGATGGGGTTATAAATATAGTTAATATATTTAATATGGCAACTTCTCACTTGTTTCAACCCTGTTGCTGTTACGCCCTAAACTACAAGTATAATTCAGTTGTGTGCTGCATTTGCATACAGTTAATGAAGTCCGTTCGCATATCATGTTTAAACTAAAAAATGAATAGGACATCCCACCAGTGGTGGGATTCAAAAATGTTTACTACCAGTTCCATGGGTGTGGCTTGGTGGGCATTGCATTGTGTGGTGGGGGCGTGGCTTGGGGGGGTGGCAGGGGGAAGGATACGGTAAAATCCCCATTCCCTCCCCACTCCAGGGGAAGGTTACTGCACAATCCCCCTTTCCTCTCAATCAACTGGGACTTGGGAGGCAGAGAATACATGAGGGGCAGGGCCAGTCAGAGGTGGAATTTACCAGTTCTCTGAAATTTTGAGTAGTTCTCTGAACCACTCAAAATTTCTACTGCTGGTTCTCCAGAACTGGTCAGAACCTGCTGAATGCCACCTCTGCATCCCATCCAAATCACTTCCATGTCCTGTGTTTTCTCCCACTCAGTCGGTTAGGGGTGAAGGTGCTACTGAATCAGAATCGGACTGAATGCTTTTGCTCTGGGATCTAATAGACATCTAACAGCAGATAACTCAAGCAGAAAATACAGAACATGAAGTGGCAGGTGTAATCCCCAGACCCAAACAAGAATTGCTAGTAAATTGTAATTTTTAAACTTTCATTATCTGGGGATTACAAGTAGTCCTTGGTTTATGACCAGTCATTTAGCGACAGTTCAATTTTACAATGGACCTCCCCTGGGGGTTGCATACAACCCAGGTTCTGATGGTCAGGGAAGTGCAGTCATGTGACCACATTTTGTGCACTCAGCACCAAGGCTGTATCTATGGCCATTTGCAGCATCTTCATATGAGTGTGTTGTAAGACAGTTTATGCTCAAAACCGTTATTTACTTGCGGTTTTCAGCAAAACCGGCACATAGTGAATGATTAGTTCACTTAATGACTGTGGTATTAGCTTTAGGAATGGCAGCAACGGCTTAAGGACCACTGGAAAAGTTGCAAAATTGGGTCGGTCACGTGGGTGATGCGATGTACAGCTGTCACAAGTTATGACTGCAATGAGCAGGCTCCATTATGGTCATCGCTCAAGGATTACCTGTAACAATATGGACTATGCAGTTATTTAGTATGTTTATTTTTCTTCGCATCACAAATGAATTTTACTTTTCATCCTGGAAATACCTGTTTATTTATCTTGACTATCCCCCTAGAAGAGAGAGCTCATATATCTGTGATAGCGAACCTATGGCAAGGGTGCCACAGGTGGCACTCAGAGCCTTCTCTATGGCACGTGAGCCGTCACCCCTGCTCAGCTCCACTGCCCATGCGGGTGTGCCTCCTGCTGGCCAGCTGATTTTTGGGTCTCTGCCACGCATGCACGGGGAAAGAGCACCTCCCTGGCCTGTTTTTGGTCCCAAGAGGCTGCAGGGAGGCCTGCTAGGCCAAAATGGGGCATGGAGGTGTATGCACAGAGGAGCAGGGAGCACAGGGGGTGTTGCACATGCTGTCTCAGGTATGTGTGCACACACATTTTTGGCAAGTGATGACAAATGGTTAGCCATCACTGTCATATACAGTCTCCCAAGAGCATCTATAGCAGCAATGGTGAACCTTTTTAGGCTCGCGTGCCTTAAGGGGGGGGAGCGCAGAGGGGTCGTGCGCTGGTGTGCCGCACCCATAATGCAATGTGCGCCCCCAGTGCGCATGCACGCATGACAGGCACTCCGCCCCATTTTTTACATGCTTTTTTCGCCCTCCCCAGGCTCCCGAGGCTTTAAAGGAGCCTGGGGAGGGCAAAAACAGACCCCCACCCCTCCGTAGGCTTTAGGAGTTTCCCTGAAGCCTCCGCAGGAGTAAACACAAGTGACTTCCAGTTTGCTCATAGGACCTTTTTTAGTCCTCCGGAGGCTACAGGGACCTTCAGGAGGGCGAAAAATGGCTTTAAAAATGGCTGAATCAGCTGGCCAGCGCATGCATGCATGCACGCTGGCTAGCTTACAGGGCAACGCCTCGTGTGCCCTGCCAAATGGCTCCACGTGTCACCTGTGGCACACGTGCCATGGGTTCGCCATCACTGAGCTATAGCTTTTGGACCCAGAAAAGTTTCCTTATTTTTATTTATTTATTTATTTAAGAAAATTTATACGGCTGCCCAACTCACTCTTGGTGACTCTGGGCGGCTTACAAGGACAAAAGTCCAAAGCAAAACAACAGAAAATGACCCAGGTTCAAACACAGACTTGCACAGAACCATAGGGGCTGCCGCATTTAGAACTGCTTGAAGCTTCCAGATACTTTTCAAAGGCAGTAGGTAGAGCATGTTGTAAAAGTCAAGAATGGGAGGCGACAAGGCTGTGGGTAACTGAACAGGGACTGTTGGTCCAGGAAAGGATGTATGCCATTGCATATAGGGCCTCCTTGGGAGGGGCTGTAAAAGGTTGTTCTTTTAAACTCTAATTTTCATCTCTAAAAGTTCTTCATCTCACAGAAGGTAGTCCTGTAGAAGAAAATCCTTTGGAATGTTGATAGGCATCCAGCATTCTTCCAATCATAATCTGGTCTTCTTTTTATGTCAGAAAAACAAAAGGGTGGGGGCGGGCAGGACAGCTTTAAAATTGGTTTCAGCCAAATCCCAGGACATTAGAGGAATTGATTCTGTGAACAGTGGCTAGTGCATTATTATATTCATTGTTCTTCTATCAGCGTGAGAAATCAACTTGGCTGTGTGAAGGGAAAGGAATTTTCTCCTTTTGATCATTAGGAAGGGAGTGTACGCTGCCAAATTTCTATGCAATCCTGTGCCTTTTCCCCTGTAGCTCAACCACATTTTAGATTGGTTTGGCTTATTTTATCTGGTCTGGGGGGGGGGGGGGGATAAGGATTAGTCTTTGGATGGGAGACTCCGTTGTGTTTGGAGCTGGAGCTGGTTGGTTATGTCCACAACCAAAGGTCACATTGTCTCTCCTGCATGTGGTCAGAAGGCAATCGGTTGCTTAAAATGGCTTCATCCTATCCTACAGCAAAGATTCTTAACCAGCTGTGGCATGTCACATATCTGGAAGCTTTTCAGAGTTCAGTTCTGGATAGATTGACAGCTTGATCAACCTCATCCACAATCTCACACTTCTCCAACAGCCGGAGGAGAGCCATCCCATGTTCAAGAATCAGAAAAATAGCCACTCATCCTTAAGGAGGTTTTATTGATCATTAATTAGTTTTTCAATACCTTATTCCAATACCCAGATGGATCAAGGAATCCAGACTAGGAAGCAATCAGCCTAGCAGGTAGGCAGAGCCAGCCACCACCATCATAACAGCAAATGAGCACTCGTCCAACAGGAGTCCCATCATATCCAAGAACAACAGTTGCTGCTGCTTCTGCAGCCATTTGAAAGCAATTGCCTACATCCTTTGCCAGATAAATATGATGTGTCTCCAAACCTTCCTTGTTGAGTGCATAATGTATGTTCTTGAGATCCAAGAGCTTCTCTGTTGATTAGATCCTTGTAGTCTCTTGATGAGTCTATTGACTGAGGGAAGCTGCAGGCCACACATCCTCTCCTCTCCTGCTGGCTAGTCCTGATTTAGATAACAGCACAGCACACTCGAGAGCTGATTTTGAGGAGCCTGTCTAGAAGATAAGAGCCAACTTTGAGACTTGCCCTCATTAATAGATTGAAATGTTCAGGGCAGGAGTACACGATATTATTTCAGCTGGTAGTTCAAGATACGAGCTGAAATGAAGGGGCTTAGTAGTTTGGTTCAGAAAAACTGATCTGCTTGGACATGGATGTCGGGGAAGTTTATATGGGAAGTGAAGGTGCTGTTAGTTCTTTCCATTCACTTCTCTCTCCAACTCCACCTATACGTTGGAGACCTCTGAAGTTAAACCCATGCAGCTGGGGTACAACATAAGCCTGCTTACTATCCACTTCTCTCTATCTTGTGGAGAATCTAGCCATTACACATGAGGGTGCCACTGCATCAGTAGAGCACTGTAATTATGGCAAGAAGGGCTTTTGGCCAACAGCTGTGTTAGGATATTCATCCTTATGTTGGGTTGACAATATATATAAGCCAGTATTCTTAAAGAGTATATGTAGCTTTAAGAACTATGTTGAATTCTGATTGGCTGTGCTTCTCAGCTCTACCATATAAGGAAGCTCAGAAACACAGTTTATCCCCTTTTCGATTCCTTTTGATTCCTGTGTTTACTGTTTGCCGCTGAGTAGCTGAATATTGGAGACTGAAGAAAGAAGAAGTATTTGTTTTGCATCACTGTAAGATAACTCTGTGTTTTGATGAAGGACTGTTATTGTTTGAGAAGTTAGTATCACTGGTCGGAAGAAGTATTTTAGTTGCTACAAAGTAAAGACTATTTATTTTTTTACTATCACTGTTTTAGAGTTTGTGTGTGGTTAAAGTAACGTATCTCTTTACTGTTTACTGGTGTATTACACTATTCCGCATTTATTTTCAAACACTGGTTATGGGACCAGAGTTGTAACACTGGTTCTGAACCCAGGATTATTAACAAGCTGCTCTAAAGGCTCCCAATCAGGCTTGTCAGGAATTGGGGTGGTTCCATCTCCAGAGGTTCCAAAGCTGCAGTAACCAGAGGTTCAGCAGAATCCAGACCTTCAGAGCTGCACAGGGACATTTAGCCATTCCTGTTACCTTGCGAATCTCATTTTGCACTGGAAGACAGGCTCTAATAGATCTTGGCATTACTGGCAACTTCATTAAATCATCTGTGTACACAAATGTACTCTTCTTACACAGCCTGTCAACTCTCTTGATAGGGTTGAGATGATTTGTGGCCGACTGTCATGTTCGAGTCCTATCGTGGAGAGTAGTAAATCACTGCAACTCACCACCAGGAATCATCACCAGCTCTTTAAGCTCTTCTTCACCTTTCCCTTATATCCTTTAGTATTCCTACGGTCGAAATGGACTGGCTTCACACACACAATCCACATGTTCACTGGACATACAAAGACATCCTTCAATGCCCCCTGGATGCAAGACTCATATCCTGCAAGGAGATGGGGAGTGGTGGTGGGGGGGACTCCAATCAATTCAGAAAAAAAGTAGAACTAATCATCCTTGCCTTCCAAATATGGAGGATTTCTGAGGGGAAGGAGAAACTCAAATCCTGCATTCCATTGATTCTGTGATTGTATAATCTTATTCCAGGGGCATAAAATTCCCACATGGCACCCACACTCCAATCATATTTATGATTCTTATCAATAAATTATTTCAAGCAGCTCTGCTTAAAATAATATCTTGATAAGAATCATAAAAATGCGCCTGCACTCTTCTCCATCCACTGCCAATAGGGCGAGCTTTTTTCTCAAAAATAATTGTTCCCCCAGTGCAGTCCTTGATTACAAGATCTTGAATTGCCTAATTGTTAAAGAACCTTCTCATTGCCAATATGACAAGTTTGTCTCTTCAAGTGAGCCTACAAGTTGGACTTCAAGGGAGCTTACAGTGTCATTCATATGAAAGAGAGGCATACTGTAGACATCCCACAGAAATTGCCTGTCACTACAGGAAGTGTGAATATATAACATTGGCCTTCAGATTTGCAAATAGTCCATCAATCTTTGAGAGATTTATGAGTAATATTTTTCATTATTTCCTGGACAAGTTCTAGCTAGTCTGTTTGGCGGATTTGTTTATGCATTCTGGTTATCCTGCCTCCCATATTGATCATGTTGTTCACAACTCCTCAAAAGCAGCTTCTATGTTATGCTGGAGAAATGTGACTTTAAAGTGCCTGTCTAGGATATTTTTTCAGATATTGTATTATATTTCCTCTGAAGGAGTTCAAATAGATCTGGGGAAAGTAAAGTCTATTTTATCTTGGGAGCTCCTGCACTATCAAAGGTGTATAGCTTCCTTGGGATTTGCCAGTGTTTACTCTAAATTCATTTCTGATTTGTCTGTGTCACTGACTCTCTCTCGCGTCGCTGGCTCAGCTTGTCCAGAAGGGTATCTCTTTCAGTGAGATTCCAAACGAGCCTTGCATTAACTCAAACAAATATTCGCTTCTTAGCCCCCTCATCCATCTTCTCGCCTCCCTGTTAGTCAGGCTGATTTCGCCTTGGGAGTTGTACGTCAGCAATCTGCTCTGAGTTTCCAGGCAACTTCCTCCCTTGTGTATTTGTTTCTTCTCAATAGCTGAACAAAGTTCTTATAGTTTTCAGCAGGATGTTTTCTTTCGGCCTATCAAATCTGGAGCCATTTTCTAGAAATACATAGAAGTTAGAATAAATTACAGGAACCAAGGGTAATTATAGTCTTTTCATAAGCTTACTCAACGTCAGTCAGATAGGTTCACAACACATTTCTGGAAGACCTGATTTTGGCTATTGGATGTCTCTGCCCATTATTCATGGCTGGGTAGGGAAAGTGGGAAGAAAAATGCCCACTTGCCATAACCTGTTTTAACTTTGGCATGATAATTGGCCAGATTTTTATCTATAACAGAGTGCAGTCCTTGATTTATTATTGTAATGGAGCCTGGAATTGCAGTTATAAGTCATTGCGGTCATAAACAGAGGGCATCGTGTGACCAGACCCAATTTTTTGATGTTATTTGTAACAGTTGTGAAACAATTCAATTTTCCCCACTGGATATTTTTTGCCAGAAAGTGGAAGTAAATACCTGAAACCAGCAAAAAAAACCAACTCTCCTCACAAATCACAGTCATATAAACACGGGATACTACAAAAAGCCATAAAAGTGAGCTGGTTGGCCAAGCAGCCAAAGTGACTACCATAAGTAGCTTTTGGGAGGTCCATTATAACTTCTAAGTCCGGGGTGGCCTATAATTACTATGGAAATAGAGGTAGGATCTACTCCTCCCATTCTGAATCTGGTTTTTGGATCCAGGTTGGTTTCTGTTGCTTCCATATATGCACAAGTAGAAAAGGAATATATTTTAGGCACAGTAGAATTTCTCAGGGAAGGCATGTTGATTATCAACAACCCAAGGTTGCTTAGCTCAAGGCTGAAAAACACAAGGTTAAATATGCTTTAAGGCAATAGGAAAGGCAAGAGAAAGAAACTCTGTAATTAAATTACTGCAGATGTGAAAAGTGTCTCCACTTCATGTTGATTAAAGTAGATTCTTCCTAGTATACCACAAGGATGATAACTGTGCTCTGTCAAGTGTCTGAGAGGCCTTGGCCCAGTTTGGTGGGGGTTCTTGGCATCAAGGAAATATCAGGGTGTAGGCCAGATTAGAGTAAAAAAAATAACCCAGAAGAAGACAGTTGCACATCATTTATGTATTGCTGCCAAGAAAGTTACATGGATGTGTCATGGAGCCATCAGTGGTCAAGGATGACATTAAGAAGTTACCTTTTCTACCCTTTGAAACCATATTTTGGTTGTTGCTGCCAAAAATTGCATGTGCTTATTT
This sequence comes from Rhabdophis nuchalis, assembly GCA_039707465.1. Taxonomy (NCBI): domain Eukaryota; kingdom Metazoa; phylum Chordata; class Lepidosauria; order Squamata; family Natricidae; genus Rhabdophis; species Rhabdophis nuchalis. Next base: position 49,876,962 of record CM077646.1, read on the forward strand.
ACCAGCTCTATCACACAAACGTTTGTGGTCAAAGAGTATCCCAGTATGTTTAATGACTTAATAGCCAGCCATCAACACCCTAAGTAACAAGTAAAAGTCAGTCAGTCTCAGTCTCTCTCTCTCTCTGTGTGTGTGTCTCATCTCTAGCTATCTGTCTGTCTGTCTGTCTATGTTTAGAACAGCCCAGTTCTGTAGAGAGAGAGAAGTTCCCTGAGGATGGGCAAAAGCCCCCAAACCCGAAAGGATAAACCTATGGTACCAGTGACCGACTCAGATTGGACCCTGCGATATTTCAGTACCATTATCTCAAGTCATATTATTCTGCATATAATTTAGGTGCAATTGATGTTTATTTCCTAAATGAAGACCTTTGTCATTTTTTCTATACATTTTCATTCATTCATTAATAATTGATATGCTAAACAATTAGAATTGGGGTATTTCTGACTTATAAGTTATTAGCTACCCCATCGGCGTTTGTGCTGTCAACAAATCTAATGAGAGGACTGTGCAATTCTTTGCATTTGAAAGAGGAAAGGTATATCTGCCATATACCTATTGGCTGCCCTTTGCAGCTAATACAAGATCTGAGAAAACGATACTTAATAACTGAAGGAATTGCTCCTGGGCATTATACATTGTATGTGGACCTTGATACACTCTGAGCTTGATACAGTCTGCAGATGTTTCATTACCCAACTACAGGTAGGTAACCTCTTCTAGTACTGAGAGGTAGTTGGCTAATGAAATATTTGCAAGAAAACCTCCAAGCTCAAAGAGTACCAAGGACTCCACAATTCAACCCCGAGCTACAGAGATTCTCTGTTCTATTGGTACTGTTCATTCTGTAGCATCTTTTTCACTTTGCTATTTTAAAAGTACAGTGGTACCTCGGATCACGAACTTAATTCGTGAAATGACTCTGGTCGCGATCCGATTTGGTTGTGATGCGAGGCACAATTTCCCATAGGGTTCAATGTAAATCCGATTAATCCGTTCCGACCTTGTTTTTTGGTTGTGATGCGAGGCACAGTTTCCCATAGGGTTCAATGTAAATCCGGTTAATCCGTTCTGACCTTGTTTTTAAAATGTCCGCGGCTCCGGTTCGTGAAGCGAAACGGAGGTCGTGAATCCGGGCATTTTTACGAACTTTTCCGTTCGTGATGCGAGGGCGGAGTTCGTGATGCGAGGCAGAGTTCGTGAAGTGAGGCGGAGTTTGTGCAGCGGAGCATTTTTTACGAACTTTTCCGTTCGTGCAGCGAAACGGTGTTCGTGAACCGGGGCACATTTTTTGGGAAAATTTTGGTCGTGAAGCGAATTGGACGTGATGAGAGGCGTTCGTGGTCCGAGGTACCACTGTAGTTCTCTCAACTCTGCATACAAGTCATAATAGAAATACTGAAAAAGAGTAGGATCTAGGATTGAATTCTACCGCATCCTGCCTCTCCCAGCTTAATGAGGAACCAATGATGAACACATTTTGAAATAAGATTTTTGAACCAGGTTCTATTCTTATCATTGTTATATTGTCCAACCCATTCAGTTATTTACTCTGAGAATTGAGGATTCTCACAGTTCTAAAAAAAAGCAAAATGGAGGCTTATAAACGGCTTACTGTCTCTGCTACAGACAATTCCTGAGCACCAATCTCTAATTCCATGCCTTCTGAGCAATGGCCAAAAAAAATAAAAAATACTGTTTACTGATTGTTTTCATTTGAAAATTAAATTAGAAAAAAGAATGATGTAGTCATAACGATTGGTGAAAATGGTATTGTGAATAACTGTTGTAATTATTTAATATGAAAATATCTGTTATTCATAAACATTTTTAAATGCTTGTGTTACTTGCCCGCTTGTCACTAAAATGCATAGGATTCGGAACAAATGTAACATCATTTTAGCCAATCGGTGAGTAGGGAATAAGGGATTCAATTCAGATAAGATTGAAGTTGCTTTCTAGTTTGTGTTTAAAATCTCAGTTTAATCAAGAACTTTTGAACTGGAGTCTCAAATGGATTTTCGTTAAGTGGAAGTCTCAAAACATGTCTAGATTCTGGTTACCCAGAGTTAGTTAACTTTAACATTGAATCGGGGTTAAGAGAGGTACAGAGAGAGGGGGGGGGGAAAGAAAATAGGAATAGCCCTGTTAGGTCTGGGCAAGCCAAACTGAACATGTAGTTTCTCACAGTGGATAACTAGGCGCTTGTGGATGTTTCCAATCAAAAATTGGAGGAGATCCTCCTGTCCTACTATTGTTGCTGTGCATTTGATATTTGGAGACAGCCTTCCCTCAAAGCAGAGCTAACATCAAGACTTCAAGTCAAATGGCTGTCAACAGATCTTTCTTTGGTAGAAAAAGAGCCTTGGTTGTGCAGTGGATAGAGTGCAATACTGCAGGCTACTTCTGCTGACTGCCGGCTGCCTGAAATTTAGCAGATAGAATCTCACCAGGCTCAAGGTTGACTCAGCCTTCCATCCTTCCGAGGTAGGTAAAATGAGGACCCAGATTGTTGTCAACAATGTGCTGACTCTGTACACTGCTTAGAGAGGGGCTATAAAGCAGTATGAAGCGATATATAAGTATTAAGTGCTACTGTTATTGTTATTTATCCAACCTGCCTTTAAAGCTATCCAGGATAATAGTCATTATCCCATCGTGTGCTAATGAATTCCAATAGTTAATTATGTGCTGTAGGAAGAAGCCCTTTCTTTTGTCTCTTCTGAATCTCCTTCCAGTATGCCAGTCCAGTTGTATTTTAAGGAGAGAAAGTTGTGTTATTGTGTATGATTCGTTCACCTTGATCTTATCTTCCTTCACTTGTCTTTTGTCTATGTAAAGGATCCCAGATATTCTTGTAAAGTAGATGTTTCAGCCCTCTTTTTGTTTGGATGCCCTCTTTGTCACTGTTCTGTTTACTTTTTTGGAATATCTCCGATGCAGATTTACTGTCGGTTTATATAAAGGCATTCCATTGATGATAGTTCCCTTTCCCTTGACATCCTAGCCGTTGCACACCGATTCTACAATTTGCATAAACTCTCTATTGTTTCACCAAGATTGTTTTTCCTGAATGATTATAGATAACTCTCATATGTGAGGTTAAGATTCTCACCCCACCCCCCCCAATGAAATCACTCTACAGTTACTTACATTGACTTGCTTATGCCATTGAGATGAACGTTCATCCAATTCAAGAGATCCGTCTGGAACTCTTCACATTTCGTTTTTTCACCACCCTGAATACTATGATGTCGTCTGTAGTTTTGTCCAGCTCAGTGTGATGCATGTCCATTATCATGATCATTTATGGGCATGGATCTTTGAGAAACTCTACTTCTTGTTTCCTTCCTTTCTCTGACAAAAGTTCCCCTCTGTTTTGATTCTTTGAGCTTTTTAAACCAATTACCACTCAGTGAAAGGAAAGTTTCTATTACTCTGTTTCAATTTCAAGACTGGGTTCCCCGTTGGTCGATAGGATTTGGACAAAAAGAAACCGGGTTGACTATCTGTCCCTATCTTCTATAGCAGTGTTTCTCAACCTTGGCGAGTTGAAGTCCACAGGACTTCAAGTCGCCAAGGTTGAGAAACACTGTTCTATAGCAAAGGCAGCTGCAAATCCCAAATCCTTCCTGGTTGTCTTCTTGTGTTCTTTCAGTATCCCTTTCGTTATTCATTGTCTGGTGGCCCAATCACCCTCTATGGCTATTTTGGTTGTTTTGGGGCAGGGCTGTGTATTGTTTTGAACATATGTTTAAAAGCTTCTGGTTGTTTTCCTTAATGGCTTTTTGACTTGGATTTTTTTCCCCCTTTGTATCTTTTTACCATCTGCACAATATTTCTGCCAGGACTTCTGTTCCGTTTTATTCTCCTCATTAGGACAGGCTTCTCATTTCCTGCATGAAGCCTTCATAACTTTTACAGCTTCCCAGCTACTACTAAAAAAGGCATGCTGGCCTCTTCCTAGATCTGATTGGCCCATTGTGATACCGTACTATATATTCCACTGGAGTCTCAAAAATTGAAGAACCACATGAAGACACTGTGAAGAAATTTACTCTCTTGACTTTATTTTTCAGATTCTTTCACCAGTCTCCTCATTTTTGGAGGCTTCTACTTTTTACAAGAGAAAAAAGGACAATGAAACTTCCTAATTCCACTATGTAGATCAGTGTTTCTCAACCTTGGTGACTTTAAGTCCTGTGGACTTCAACTCCCAGAATCCCCCAGCCAGCATAGCTTCTGTAGATGAACAGCTATTGAATGTGATTTGCAGATATAATGTGCAGTGATGGCTTTACAAGCTGGACGGATGCCGTAAAGTCACATGCTTCTCACCATTATTGTGGGTTCACGGCCTCTCCCTTGTAGACTGTCAGTACGTAACCTCTGCATGATTAAAATGCTTTGTTCAGTTCTTTCTATAAAGCTTCCCATGCCCTTCTTCTTAAATATATGTAAGGAAGCTTTGGTTCTCAGCCATATTTCATGGACATCCGTCTCTTCAGATACGTTACATAGAATAATATAGAATATAGAAGGTGTAGAGAAAGACATGCAAAGAAAAGGGAAGTAGGGGAGTGCAGAGCAACGTTCCTCTTAATTTTTTGGATCATTCTACCAAAATCAACCCAAATCCTCAACTGTTCTTCCGAAGAGCCATAAGCTTTTCAAAGACAATATTTCTTCAGTCTCAAAGGTGAACTACAATTACTAATACAGCAGTGGTAGGTTGCAGGCGGTACCCCCTGGTACAGGTGTACCAGAGCCTGCACAGAGCACTGGTGCCGTTCTGGTATGGTGCTCTGGAGGGCCCGCCCGCCCGCCCGCCCTCGCTCTTTACCTGTGCTTTAAGCTTTTAGCGCTTCTGCGCACTTGCATGGCACGTACAGCGCCGGTGTGATGCTCCGCCAAGCAGCTGGAGCGTCACGGAGGCTTGTGAAAGTGTCGCAGGTAGGTATGACACATGCGTGTGCCACACACACCAATGTGGGTGACGCCTGGCCAGCTCCAACCAGTACGGTTGGAACGGGATCCGGAACCCACCACTGTAATACAGCCACTCCTCCCTCTACACTAGCCCGTGTTGTAGCTGCAATATGAGTGATATGAATCCTGATGGCCAACTAAAAGATCACTTCAGCAATGCTGGAGAAGGGTGAGGAATAGTAAAAGTGACAATGTACATCAAGGGTGTCCAACCTTGACATGTTTAAGACTTGTGGACTTCAGCTCCCAGAATTCCACAGCCAGCTATGCTTGAAGTCCAACAAGTTTTAAAGTTGCCTGGATTGGATGCCCTGATATACCATCTTGACCTTGGGGATGTGGTCAGGGGGACCCTTCACTACACCTCATTATCTGATATTCTCAGGGACCGTAGACTTAGAATTTTTCTAGAGCACCCGAAAGCCTGAATCATGGATTCCTATCTTAAAATAACTATTTTGGAGAGGGGGGGGGGGGAGATGTGATTTTTATCAGTAGCCTATTAGTGCCATCTAGCGTTCACCATCTAGCTATATTTTATTTCTATCACTTAAGAGTGTGGGGAAAGATTTTGCCTGTATGATTCAGAGATTCAGCAATTAGTTTCACAAACATGGGATATCCTTTCACCTGACTTCTCCTTAGAATTGGTTGATCTTTACACTTGGGTTTTACATTTATCATTGCTTAGTTATGATCTCTATTCTGGACATTCCTTAATATTAGAAATAATTTGCTGTGATTCCAATGATTTCTTCCTCCGCTGAAACTGGTTGCAGTGATTTCTTCCTCAGCTGAAAATCCTATATATGGTGATCTATACTCCCACATTTATAATCATTATAAAATATAGACTTCCATAAGGCGCTTCATACCTATTGCGCTACAGCTAACAGACTCCCTTACTAATAAGTGCAAAGCAATTATGGGAAATTAGTCCCAGTTTGGGGGGAAAAAACTGTCATAGTGTTACTTTTGCAGTGACTCAAGTGGTGGATTAGCCTCACTACTACATAGAGGAACGCATAGTTACTGCAGGTTAGATGCATGTACAATAATTTTTGAATTATGTCTTTTTAGGATCCAGAGGAAATGTCAACTGGCAGGAACTAGAAAATGTGCCTTCTCTGCTACAGACCCTGCCTTCCTCTCAGAGGATTACCCCAGATAGATAGATAGATAGATAGATAGATAGATAGATAGATAGATAGATAGATAGATAGATAGATAGATAGATAGATAGATAGATAGATATGTGCCTTTCAGATTCAATTGTTAGGCAATTTGTTTTTAAATATGAGAAAGAGAAATGTGCATCTAGATTCCTTGCCTGACACATACATTGATATCCAAATTTAAGAGGTCATAAGGAATGTCTCATTCTGAAAATATTATCAGGCAGCAATATCCATAGTACTTTTGTTAAACAGACATTGCAGGGTTGACAATGTTGTCATAAATGCATTTTGTTAAAAGAATGTAAGACAATTATGTCATCTTAGTGATTCTGATTATTTTATTTATACTTGGTCCACTGGATCTGCATTAATTATATTTTCTCTTACTCCAATATAAAATAAAAACTTCATAAACAAAAGCGTGGTCAGAAGAGCTTACCTTAAGCAGCTCTTCAAATTCCTCTTTGGTAATTCTTGAGGTACAATTCTTGAGAGATAAAAGCATCCCAGACACTGCATGACTGAAATTCTAGATTTAGATGTTTACAAGTTTATATTGTCATTATGTCACAGTAACTGTACCTATGTACATACTCGGCTGGATACAATTCAAGATCAACTCTGACTGCAAAATTATTTTTGTATACAATTCTCTGGCAACTGTTGTCTCATCTCATATTCTGACAGCCTAACATGTTTTTCTTTGTCTCCTTTTGTCTAGTTTGCAGTACCCCTCCTGTCAATATGAAAGTGAAACTCGTTAACAGAACAGCCTTGCTGGTGACGTGGAATCAACCAGAGATTATCTATCATCCACCCATTATGAACTATATGATTTCCTACAGTTGGAGTAAAAATGAAGATGAAAAGGAGAAGACGTTCACTAAGGACAGTGACAAGGACCTGGTAAAGCTACAGCCATCTGACTTTGCCATTGGTGTTAAGATAACTTCACTTTCTCTGTCCTCAGTTGAAATTACGGATATAAAATGTTAGGGCTGGGATGGCGAACCTATGGCACACATTCTACAGGTGGCACCCAGAGCCCTCTCTGCAGGCACAAGAGCTCCACTGCGCATGTGTGTGAGCCTCCCACTGGCCACCTGATTTTTGGGTCTCTGCTGCACATGTGCAGGGGGCGGGGTGCATGCGGGAGACATATGCACATGGATGTGGGGTCACACGCAAATGCATGGGGATGGGTGGAGCGTGGAGGTGCATACCCACCCGCGGCCTGTTTTTGGTCCCAGGAGGCTGCAGGGAGGCCTGCTAGGCCCAAAACAGGGTGCAGGAGGAGCGGTGTGTGTGTCACATATTGCATTATGGATGCAGGCACGTATGTGTGTGTGTGCTATCACATGCACACACACTTTAGGCACGTGACAACAAAAAGGTTAGCCATCACTGGTCTAGGGGCTTGAGCTGATTTTCAAATTGGCACTGAGTTCTGTTAACAACATGGATGGCAGTGAAATCCCATTTCATACTAAGAAACCACGTTAATCCCATTCTTTCTGTGAATGGTTTAGAGTACAGAGTACTATTTATCAGGAAAGTTCAAAAAAAGTTGCCCCCTACAAATCCAATTTGGATGGTTGTACTAAAGTCAATGTTTTCGTCCTACACTTTATCTGGACTGCCCCTCTGGGATTTCCTTAAAGGGAAACTAATGGTCTTACAAATTATTGGCAGTACCCTGGGACTGTTCATGCTAACAGGGTTAAGTGTTCAGAATCCTCTGCAGCTAGGACCTGGAAGGAATTGGCTTTACAGGGAGCCAATTCTTTGCTTTCTGAGCATAGTGATTGTGTAATGAAGATTTAACAAGAAACATCAGCACAATTCATGGAAATCCACATGTGGGTTGGAATATCAACCCAGAGACAAGCAACAATTACCAAAGTCCTTAAAATTCCACCCGTAAAGAAGGAAAATGACACATTCCATTTAGTGAGGGCTCAGTTTATTGCTAATCGAAGGAAGTCTGTGGAATAATGTAATCAGTCGTTGTATGAGCACATAAAAATACAGCCACAGTGCAGTTAAACACCTAATGATAGTTATCTTTTTCTTCTTTGCAAATACATCCTCCTTGGGTGCCATTCAACCAGTTTTAGAATAATATGTCTCTTATTCTTTCTTAGATTAAGGCTCTTTTACATTTAATTTTTCATCTATGCTTTCAATTTCCCCCGACTAGAAGTTGTTATCTGGGTCATATGAGGGAATCTAGTGCTTCATGAAATCATAAAGCAACTCCTTGCAGAAGGAGTTGTAAAGGTTAGGGCTTTTTCATTTTAAACTTGTCGTCCTTTCCCCCCCTCTTAAGAGAGATGCTTCTTTATTCTTTTAATGAATAATAAAGACAGCAAACACTAATCGCGATAATTATTTAGTTGCAAATGCAGGAACATTTTCCAAGGTGTATCTGTGGCCCATTATCAATTCCTTGGGTTCCTTCAGGATTGATTGCTAGACTAATTGGCATTCAGAAGCCAGGTTTTCCAGCCAAATTCAGTCTGCGGCCAAGCCAAATGGACCTTTTTATTTTAACTGGCTGTTTTAGCTGTTACACATGCATATTTCCTTTCCTGTAACTCCTACATGTTATTCCCTAAAGATTACTCTTGCACTATCATGGAGAGAAAATAAAAAGTGGGATATAGATATTTTCACGCTCTGTGGGCATTCGGGCCACAGGAGAGTGGGAAGACCAGTATCCCAAACTGGGTAGACAAGTCAGCCTTATTCCTGACCTAGCCCATGTTCATTCTAACTTATTCACTTGCAAATCTGCTTCATCCCACTTCTGCATTAATTTCAGTTTCTTTTAACTCTCATAAATTTTGCATTTAAACACACATTTTCTCAAACCGCTTGTATTTCTCATGGTAATGTACAATTAAGTACATTATCTAAAACACACTCCTTAAATCCATGCTGAGGCATTTTTGCTGAGTTACGCCAGTCAGAGAACTATGAAATCCAAAAGAGAATTCTTTTGTGGGGTATGCATTAGAACTTTTTCTACCCACAAAAAACAAAATAATTGCTTTTTTTTACATTGCATATGAACTTGAGGATCTTGTAAAAAGGATCCTATTTTTTTTTTCAAATAACAACTGAAGGCTCGGCCTTCAGTTATTGGGAGGTTCAAAGAAAGCCTATAAAATTAACTGCAAGCTTTAGTAGGAAAGAAGGGAATTTTAGCGCAGGGTTCAGGTTTAATTCATTTTAAATTTGTATTATAATGTCTGTTGGTTTTATATATGTGTATTTTTTAATTCCCTGTGCACCGCCTCAAGTCCCTCCGGGGAGAGAGAGCAGTTTACAAATATTATAATAAAAATAAAAATAAAAATAATAATAATAATAATAATAATTATTATTATTATTATTATTATTATTATTATTATTATTAATGATAGATACCCTATGCATCATGTCATCATTGTGACATCATTACACAAATGAGACAGCTAAACAGTTCAGTGACAGATGTCAGAATCCGAGTACATGACTACATCATTTGGGAGATGAAATCATGATGCATCTGTCAACATTTTGGTGTCTTGGTGACTTGTTATCGAAGCCTAAGGGACCAGGTAGAATTATATCTTGGCTGAAATAAACTATAACAGCCCAGAGACAGATCTAATAAACTTGACATCGGTTTGAAATCCTGTACCTTTTCAGATTTTTCTTGTACTAGCTTTGGAATCCCAGAGGCAAACTATCACAGAAAGGTATTTAGATGCTTTGCATCAAGTGATACAGAGCCAGTATTGGGCAGTAGTCAAAATGTTAGGCTAGAAGTAAGGAGACAAAGAGTCCAGGCCTCAACCATGGAAACCTACTGGTGACTTTGGTCCTGTTATTCTACCTCACAATGCTGTGGATGTGGTTGGAATACAATAGAGGAGATGGCATCATGTATGCTTTCTTGCCCTCCCGAATGAAAAGTGGAATGTAGGCCTAATAATGAAGGAAGGCAAATATAAATAAATTATTATAAAACTTAAGCAGTCCTCATGGCAAAGAGCGATAAATCCAGATCAATCTTCCATAACCCCGCTCCCCAAATAGCAGCCAGTTGCATTTCTTCAAACATTTGCAAGCAACTTTGGCGCCTGTAGCACTCTGTAAGGAAATAGACCAGGGGCCTTTCAGGTTATACTAAATTGGAACACCATCACTATCCATAGATAATGCTGGCTTAGGCTGCTAAAAAATGTGGTTCAGCAAGTTCTGGTGGGGAAGAGAAATTTAGAATTTGATGCCACTATCAATGTCTCCTATCCAGTATTCAGATCTAAAACAGGCGTGGTGTTTTGGATCTTGAGTGGGCATCTTTCCTGTTAGAGCCATATCTTTACTTTTCTTTTTCCCCCTGCCCAGTATCTACAAGGACTTAGGAAAGTAGCAGCTTAAGTTCAGCAAGCATTAAGAAAAGAGTGACAGGGTGGATGCACCCTGTCACCATCTCTGTAATGCTTCTTGGTTTCAAATGCAGATTCTCCTAAGAACACGCAGCTATGTTCATCCAAGAGAAAATATGACTCCTTCACAAAAGCACCTATAGGATTTTGAAGCTGGCCATGCAGGGTATTTTTGGCCAGCTTCAGATTCTGCTGGCAACTAAATAATGCACATTTCTAATGTCTTCCAGTAATGACGTAATCCACATTCAAATTCCTAATGTAGGAACATACAGTCATAGCTCGGTATTCAACTACTTTGAAATGCATCAGATTTGATACCTGATGCATTTTGATGTGAAAATTTTGTCCCAGTACTCATCGTTTGTTTGGTATTCAATATGCAAGCTACTGTAGATCTTGGTGTCAGCTGCCTAGTGACTTGCTAACCTTTCTGGCCGAAACAAAGGGTCACCTGTTAAGTCACGTGATTTGTTTGGTACTCATCGTTTTTGCTACTCATTGTGCCTCCCAGAACCAATTAACGACAAGTATCGATGTACCACTGTATATAAGGATAGATATTTTCTACTGCCTCTTCTTTCACGAGCAGATGCCCTTATAATATTATGAAATCTGGCTAACTTGGCTTGACTCATTATTCAAATAATTTTACCTCCAATTTCATTGGAAATTGTTTGCTTATTTTATAGAAAGGGTAATGCTTCTTCCTGCCTAAAGTGTGACATTGCATTGATTTTCTCTATTCTTTGGCACTATTCCTTTACTGTGGACTTTCTCTCTATTCAGATAAATTTGCCATTCCCATAAAAATGTTTTCTAAGTATATTCTTTATGTTTTGCAGACTGATCATTCAGCATCCTGTTGGGAGGGATAAAACTGAATAACATCTATTTTTTTTAAACAGAAAGCCATCATTAGCCATGTCTCACCTGACATCCTTTATCTGTTCAGAGTTCAAGCAGTTTGCCGAAATGACATGCGCAGTGATTTTAGCCAGACAATGCTCTTTCAAGGTAACACCATCCAAATTTCCTATACCTCTGTAACGTTCTTTCAGCCAACAAAAGTATATGGGGGGAAAATAAGTTTGCAAGCAGCTGTAGGATTTTAGAAACTGTGCTTACTTCCAACTATGTTTACATCTACTCAAGGGAAGTAGCAACATAAGCTTAAAGGGGACAACTTTGCTTATTTAAGTTACAATATCATGAACTCGCAAGATACTGAATTTCCTTCCAAGCTTGGAGTCTCATCACTACTGAAACAGAAGTGAACAGTAATCATCATTGTTGGCTACCCATGTACACTGAGAGTTTGGAGGCAGTATGCATTTGCAGCCATTGCTTCCTGTGGTTCAGTGACCTGAGTAAAGATGTATTTTTACATTAAATTATCTCTGTGCTTGAGGATCATCTCAGTAGGGTGGAATTCCTTGCTCTACTTTCCCTAAGCTGTATTTGCATCCCGTATCGTGATCTTGCTTAACCACAGCACTACCATTAAGTTAAATACCTTTAGCTACATTAGCCTTTTTATAGCTCAATGTCACTGAGGACTCACAAGAGAGGAGATGCTACGTGAATTCTAACAAGCCCAGTGTCAGATCCAGGAAGCAGCAAACATCTAATTTCCCAGGAGATTTATAGAGGGATAGGTAACCATCTTGAAAAGGTGTTCCTGGAAGGCACGGATTTTCCGAACGGTGGGAAGTTGAAAAGCAAAAATCATTAGAAGGTTCCGTGTATACATTGAAATACCTTGGTGTGCATGGAGGTTTTGGATCTCATTCAGCAGCCCCCAGAAGAAGCAAGGTTCAAGTTCCCACAGATAGAAATACACTCATTATCTCTCAGGCCAACTCCCTTCGCCCTGTTACTGTATGAATATACTATGAGAGAAAGGTACCTTATAGAGAAAAGGTGGATGTAACAAATACATAAATTCTGATTTTTCTGATTTTTTTTCCCGTATATGACTGAGTGAAGCAGACAGCAGAACTGATGTTCCAACTGTTCTTTTACCGAGGATGCGAATAGCTTTGATGGATTTTTGTCACATACCAAGTCTATCTAAATAGTTTAATAGGTTTGAAATAAATGGGCCTGTCATGCTGAAAAACAGGGAACTTGTTAGCTTGGAAGAGGAAAGGAGGATACCTTTGGTACAGAATTACATCAATTAATCCATGTTCTTTCCTTTGGACTTTCTACCATGTTAAAAATGCACCACAAGAGATTCTTCAACCCATTTTTTAATGGGGACTGGTAGTAATCTATGCCTAGCAACAGCTGCTTTTATTGAGAATTAAAAGTATTTAAATCAGGAAGGATAACATTTTTGATTTCATGGGTGTTTATGATACTGAAGCCAGGGCAGTCATGCTGGTCAAGGTTGATTGCTCAATTTTAATTCCAGAAACAGTAGTTTGAAAACCAATCTGGGTCTCCAAAAACATCTTCTAGTTATCTAATATTTGTCATTTCTGCTGCTCCCAATAGTCCATTTATTTGTTTGTTTAATCCTGTTTATGTAAAAAAACATAGTACAGTTGTATTTTTTTTTGTTTAAAGTTTTAGAATTTATAAATTATGGTTGGTTTTTTTTAAAAAAAAATGGAAACCTTTTGATGTAGTGAACCATCCATTATATTGTAAGCCTCAAAAGCATCTCGTATCCAGGTTTAACAAGTAGCACGGTACCACACTCATTAAGATTGCTTTCATGGCACTTATCTAAAATTGTCTCACTGTGTGTTTTGTATAGTTAATTGGCACTCAGATTTAAATAGCAAGGCCCCAGTTTATTTTAAAGCCGATTTCCGCAATCTATGGCCTCTTGATCTGTTGGGCTTGCAGCTTCCTAAATTCTAAATGTATCTAGAGGTTGGGAAAGTCTGCTATGGGAATTATATGCTGGTAAAGAAATAAAGGAGGTTAGAATTAACTGGAAGGTGCTTTGGTTGAGGATAAAAATCCAGTTATATGGATTTATGAGTTTTAGAAATGTAAGTATGGGAAAAGCAAGTGTAAAAAAAATGCTTCACAGATATATTAAGAATAATTTATTTGTACTACTACTGTTGTTCTTCACTATGAGTAGTTCTTTACATATTCAACCACCTCAATGTCAATGGGATTTTTAAAGCTCTGAGAACCCCAAGGACCCCACAGTTCAACCTTGAGTTACAAATACACTCTTGTCTCTTGGTTTTTGATTTCTTGATCATAGTTTCTAAATTAATGTTTTGTAAATACATTATGATTTTATAATCAAACCTTCTTTTCTCTTTCCCTCCCTCCCTCCAGATAACACAACACGAATTTTTGAGGGGACCAGAATAGTAAAAACAGGAGTGGTAAGTGAGATGATTCACTCAAATGATTATAAAGCATTTCTAACATCTTCTCCAGCAGGTGGCAGCATAGCGTAATAAATACCTCATAAAATGTGGCTTCCTGATTGGAATTGCAATTCCAAATTGTTGGATTGGGTGTTCTGAGCTATCAACACTAGTTGATTAGCATTAGGTCTGCAAGATCATCCATGTTGGAACCATTGTGCTCTGAGTATTAATTAATGTTTTATAAAAATAATTTTTGTAAGCCAAAGATTGCCCTGGAGAACATAACACTATGTTCAAGTAGTTCTCAGTGGACTAAATTAGCAGGCAGAAAATTTGGTGGCTAATTTTGTTCAGTTCTATTTGGAACCCCAAATTATGCTGAGCTTTTGTGACAAAAAATGTTTGATCTGTCTTGTCCAGTTTCATGCCCTCCCGACGTGTTGAGGATACACGCCTATGCCGTGATGGTGAACCTATGGCACATATGCCAGAAGTGGCACTCAAAGCCATCTCTCCAGGCATGTCGCCATTGCCTGTTGCTCTTCCAGGTTTTGGCGCGCACATGCAGGCCAGCCAGCTGGTCTTCATGAATGCATGCATGCCAGAAACCGGAAGACCAGGTGACTGGTGCACATGCGCACACCGGAAACCGGAAGCTCAGCTTCCCGGAGCATGCATGCAACCCAAGGAGCTGCTCTTCCGGTTTCCGGCGCTCCCATAAGTGGGTGCCAGGGACTGCTCTTCCGGTTTGTGGTGCTCCCCCTGCCCGCCCATGCTCCTATTTCAGCACTCGATGTTGAAAAGTTTTACCAACACTGGCTAACTAGAAATTACACCCTATCATGTAGTGGTCATCTAGAAGTTTCCTCACATTTTTCTGAAGGCAGCAGAGTTATATATTGAATATATCTTCTTCTATGTTTCAAGAGAGTAGAATTAAGCTTGAGAGAAGATAACACAATAACAGGAACCTCTGGAGAATGTGTATATGTGTATACTTGTATATGTGCACATTTAAGTGTAAAGCATGTCCATAACATTCCAGTCTAAATTGCTCATCTGATTGATCCTTCTAATTGCTGTTTGGCTTTTACCACGTTAGTTATTTATAACTATCCATTCTGTACCAATAGATTGAGCAAATCTGGTCATTAACATACATATTAATTTGTGTAAAAAATTAACTTGAACATCTCTAGTAGCGATTTAGTTTTGATATTATCCTACAAGGTCATCACTTAGCTTATCTATTTTGAAATATAATTGTGATAGCATGCTTTCAAGGTACTTACCATGGATTACATAGCCTCATTTAATCACTCTTTTATAAACTCAATTAAGCAAAGCATTGTGAAAAGATGGATCTTTTCTCATTAAGCTATGTTTATGCCATGATTAGGGACATTGGAATTCCTGTAAGATTAATTTAAATAATTTGAAGGTTTATTCTTATTTAAATTCATGCCAAATTGCCCTTATTGATGCTGTCAATGTAAGCAACCCACAGCCAAGCACATATTTCATGCTGGCATAGTGAATAGATAACACTTTGAGAGACAGTGTTGTAGGACACACTTTCCCTGTCTGGTACTATCCAAATGTACGGGTAGTCCTCGAGTTATGACCACAATTGTGTTCCAGAAATTTCACCGTTAAATGAACCACCATGTGACCACACTCAATTCTATGACATTTTTGTTGTGGTCATTAAGTGAATCATTGTGGTGGTTAAGCAGGACATTACTTGACTGTGACATGCCAGCTTCCCGACCTATTTTTATTTTTGGAAGCTGACTGGGAAGGTCCCAGTCAATGACCTACATGACTGCAGGATAATGCAGCCGTTGTAAGTGAGAGCATGTTGCCAAGCACCAGGATCGCAATCACGACACTGCAATGGTCGTAAGAGTGAAGACTGGTCATAAATCACTTTTTCCAGAGCCACCGTAACTTCAAGTGGTCGCTAGATAAATGGTCATAAATTTAGAATTATCTGTAATGGGCCTACAGCACTCAGGGTTCCCAGCCAGTCTAGGCCCCATCTTAAACGATAGAGAATTTTCAGTTTGGAGTTCCACTGCTACAACATATCTAAATAATTTCTTTATGGCATATAAAATTATAGCAGTATAGATTGTTGAGTGAAATAGATTTGGAGATCTATTTCATGTTAATGATTTTGACGATAATCAGCTTAATTTTACTATTCTCCCTCCCCGTTCTCTATTATTTCTTTTTTTAAAATCTGTGTCTACATGCCATTCTTTTAAAAAGTCAAAAGGTTTTTCAGTGAATTGCAGTATATTAAATAAAAATAATAATAGAGAACATGCCACCACAATCTTAGTTTGATAGTATAATCCATTTCCTACTTTGGAGCTGCATTAACTTCCTTATGGATAATTTGACTCCTTTTTAATTGGGGGCTGTGAACACACCAAAATATACACCAAAAGCTACGATACACCAAAATATATCAGTGAGATCAGTAAAGAGCCAAGGCAACTTGAAGAAAACTCTTAAGGTTAATATTACAAACTGCATACCATTTAAGGAGGCATTTATTCAATTACTGTATCCTAAAAATACTTTTCTCGGGAAAAAGAGAAAAACACAATCGATCCCTCCCACGCATACTTTATAAACGTATTTTACAAAACGGAACACAAATGGAAACCATCCTATCATAGAAGATAATGCAACCTTGTGTAATTTAAAAGTTGTTCCGATTCGGCAAAAAAGGTATTCACGTACAATCAATCTAAATGACAGACTCCCTTAAATACATTCTTTTGACTTATGTAGACGGCAATTCTGGCGTTATTTCCCTAGAGGTCAACCAGTGAATGTAGCGGGTCTTCAATGGAAGTAAACATGCTTTGGATGGTGTTCTTAATCTTCTAGATTAAAGTAATTGTATCTGTAATTGGACAGCAGAAGGGCCTCTTTCAAACATAATAAGCAGTTTTATGTCTTCTTGTGTTGTTTGTCTTGTAAATTTTGTCTTGCTGCCAGCTAGCTTTAACTATAACTGTTGAAATATACTTGTCTTATTTAAACAGAATAATGGGCAGAATGGAGTGGTTGGAAAGAAAAAGAGAACAAAAGGAAAAAAGAGCCGAGGTAGCATGTCAGGTACCTCTACTGATGCTCTTTCTGCTGTGTTTTCTTCTCTTGTTCCCCCTCGTGATTTCTTCAAGCCGACAGCTTCTCCAGCACCTTCAGCCGACATGGCTCCCATCAGTTCTGGGTCTTCTACTTGGACTTCCTCAGGCCTCCCCTTTTCTTTTGTCTCCATGGCAACGGGGATGGGGCCTTCCTCTAGCGGGAGCCAGGCTACAGTGGCTTCCGTGGTCACTAGCACCTTACTGGCCGGTCTAGGATTTAGTAGCAGTGGTATTTCTTCTTTCCCTAGTACGGTGTGGCCAACCCGGCTCCCGACCTCTGCCTCGACTAATAAACAGTCGGCCAGGCCAGTGGTGGCTACCACCGAGGCATTGTCTTCTCCAGCACCAGACAGCGATTCTGCTCTCACAAAAGACAATGAAGGAGCTGAGGACGGAGAGAAAGATGAAAAAAGCGAAAGCGAGGATGGCGAAAGAGAGCACGAAGAAGAGAGAGAAAAGGATTCCGAGAAAAAAGAGAAAAGTGGGGCGACCGAAGCTGCTGAAACACAGGATAACAGTGAAGTTGCGAACACCACTCTTTCTCCCAACAGAACTATGGAGGAGGGAGGAAATGAAACTATATCTGATCATGAGCAAAGCCAAAATATTGTACCAACAGGTAGGACTCCTGAAAGTGGAAGAGGAGTTACAGGAATAGACACTGCGTTCAATACAGTCAGATCCACCCAAGTGCCGACACTATTCATTCATGAACAATACACTGGTGAGATTCCAAGAAGACCAGAAACAGCATCAACATCTTTACCAAAAGATAACAGATTTATTACCATTTACCCAGGTGAGTTGTTTTGGTGGAAGTGGGTTGGGTTGTTTTCAAATCATTAAAACACAATTGACAAAATTAACACCAATGCTTCTCAATTGTTATCAAATGAGGGCGAGGGGGAGTCCATATATAGAAGCTAATTTCCATACTGTGTTCCAAATAGCTCATTTTTATTTCGTATATTCGCATGATCCAAGATAAAGAGTAATAATAATAAAGGTTGCACATACTTATTTGCTGGTCAGAAAACTCCGACGCTTTGTATATACTTCTTCAGCTTCTCCTAATCAGTTATTCATGTGGATTAAGCCTTTTCTCATTTCAGGTTTCCTCTTAAATGTATTGTATCATAAATATGGTCTTATGTCTGTAGGATACAAATATTCTTTTCACAAAACAGCCTTTATTTTAGTAATTTCTCTTATTACCAAATAATAGTCTTAAGCATTTAGAATAACAATGGATAACATATTGCATTTAATAAAATAATATTTAAAAATTGAACAGTAGTACAGTTGTCCCCAAAAATCCAACACTAAATAAATAAAGACTATCCTGTGAATAATAGAATCCAAATTTGTCAAGCGTGAAAAATCAGGATCACACATGAAGTTCTTATTAAACTGATTCATTACTAATCATGCTTATGCACAGCTCAGCTGATGGTTGGTATTATCTTGGCATTAGGTAAGGGTCAATGGAATTCAAGACGGGTTGAACATAGTCTGTTTGTGGCTACATAAAGACTCTAGACTGATTCCTCTTTTGACGCCTCCCCAAGATTCTGTCATTTTTTCCCTTACAATTAGATGGACAAGTAGACTGGTAAATTGTGAGCGTGTATTAAAGGGGATGTCGAAGTATAGCTGGATAAGAATAAATGAAAAACTTATAATTAAAAAAGGAAAGATGTCCAAATAAATAGGAAGATTATTGGACCACCACATTGGAAGAGGTAGGCACATTCATAGAAGATCAAATAAATTCCAGTAGAGAGAAGTTCCCTGAAAATGGGCTCCAGCGCGAATCAGAAGACTAAACCTCTGGTCCAGATTGGATCCTGCAGAATAAACAAGTTCTTCACATTCAACTAAACAAGGAACTGTATTGAAAAAAGGTCAAACACTTGAGCTATTCTTCTTGGGTGAGGAATTGTAAGAAATTTTGCTTTTCAAAATAGATTTTGAAGGATGTTCATGGATTTGAAGAAGGGCAAATCAAGGAGACCAGATGTTCTTCTAAAAGCATTGGGTATGAAAATGACTCTGGCAACCAAGCACCTTCTTCTGGGTCTTGCTCAAAGAGACACACATCCCTTTAGCTCCAGATAAGATCAAATAATTTGGTCAATCTCATTGGAATGCTTGGCTAATTATTAAAAGCCAAAGGTGGATATGGTTAGTAAATACATGATTCCCATAAAAAAAATTGTATAGTTTGATTCTGTAGAGCAGAGCATGCTCAATTCCTAGTAATAATTAACTAAAGGTATACTTGAGAATTCATGGATGAAATGGCATCAAGCCAGAATATATGAAAGAAGTATCAGCTTCCATGTAATACACCCATAGAAAACAACTCCGAGGCAGACAGGTTCCTCAAAGAAGAGTTGATTGGATAGTTCATATTGGCACAACTGGTGAAAGCTGACTCTGAATTTTCCCGCAGCTTTCACCTGATTAAAAGTGAAAGTTTCCCTTTTCCCCCCAAGTCACTGGTCACGCTGTCCAATCCAGGTGCTGGCCGGTTGCTAGGTTACTCGGTCCTCCTCTGACCAGCCACCTGTGGGAATGTCCTTGGTTCCCACAGGAAAACTTTATTGCTTGGGCTACAAAACCCCATCTAACTATTTCCCCTTCCCACTGTTGTGTGGCAACCCTGAAGCCTCCAAGATGGCTTCGGCAGATTCACTTCAAGGTTGACAAGAAGTACGTATATGTGCAATCAATTTACAACCCATTCTTTGTCACTCTGCATGCAAGATGTAAGGAACTTAAGCAAAATTTGCATCACCGCTAATGAACCTGCAGAGGGCAGAGCAGATTGTTTTGTAATGAACTAATTGCTGCTCCCCCCCCCCCCCTCTTTGTTAGAGTTTCTGCTTCTAGCTGGAAAAGTACAAGCTATTTGATGACATTTTAGATCAGGTTTCTCCAGAGTGGTCAATGGTGACCCTCCAGGGTCAGTAGGACTATCCCAAGGGGGTCAATCAATGATGTTGTTGTTCTTCTTATTAGTTAAAACAGTTATGTGTTAAATTATTTTCATATAATAAATGTTTGGTGGAGTAATGAACTATCTGAAACTCGCCTTCATTCGTATCTGAAATTTCATGAAGGAGTCGATGTGTTGAAGAGTTTGGGTGGTCCTGTTTTGGAGTGGTTGAAAATGAGATTCATAAATTTTGAGTAGGGCCCTAGTGCAAAATAATAATTACAGGTTAGGCACATTATAGTCACTGATCCCAAAGACATTGGCATACTTACCATCCTGAGTTTAAGACGATATCCTCCCAAAAGAAAGAAGATGGCAGTGGGGGAAGCACACAGAAAAAATATAGTGTCCAAATTAGCACAGGTATCTGGTGAAAACCTCATCTTTCTATTGAGTTAATAACAGTGTATTTTAAACAGTGCTTGACAAACAGCAGTCTAGTTGCCCTTGTAAAAAACTATCACTGTCTTATCACCCTTATTTTTATTTTATTTATTTATATCCCATCTTTTATTATTTTAAGAAATAAGTAATTCAAGGCGGCAAACAACATAATGTTCTTTCCTTCTCCTCTTTTCCCACATCACCCTTGTGAGGTGAGTTGGGCTGAAAGAGACAATAGCTGGCCCAAAGTCACCCAACCATCTTTCGTGCCTAAGGTGGGACTAGAATTTATAGTCTTCTGGTAATTGGCCCAAATCCCCCCAATTGGCTTTCATGCCTAAAATGGGATTAAAATTCAGTGTCTCCTGACATCTACCCTAGTGCTTTAAACACTGTACTAAACAAGTTCTTCAGGGATGCAGTGGCTAAGATGCTGAGCTTGTCGATCAGAAAGGTTTGGCGGTTCGAATCCAGAGCGCCACGTAACGGAGTGAGCTCCCGTTACTTGTCCCAGCTTCTGCCAACCTAGCAGTTTCGGCTGGCGACCCCCAGGGGGAGAGCCTTCTCTGTGGCAGCCCCTGTCCTCTGGAATGACCTACCCCCTGACCTACGCACAATCACGGACCTGCGCCTCTTCCGTGGCGGCCTGAGTGCTCTGCCAAAGAAAACGGGCTCCCAAGCTTCCTTTTCGGCTGTGACAGCCTCCTGCAACCCTCTGCCAGCTGAAACGGAGCTTGGGAGGGCCGCCCACATCCCTTCCGAGCTCCGTTTTTGCTGGCAGAGGCACCACAGGCTGGTCCTTCACTGTTTCCAGGGCAGCTCTGTGGGCCAAATCTAAGCACCCCGCTGGGCGGATCTGCTCCCAGACCTTGAGTTTGACACCCCTGGTCTAGGATCTAGTCTATTCAGATCTCAGCATAGTATTTAAAATACCGCTGTACGGTATTTCAAATAAGCTGGAGTTTGTGCAAAAAACTTTGGAGATAACCTCATTAGGATAATTAAGCATCTGTGCATGGAGGGGGTCCCCCTCTTCCTCCATATGTGGCAAGATTTATTAAGTTATAATTTCTTGTCATTCTTGAATATTTTTGCAGTGCAGCTTGTAGATGCCAGTTTGCATGTAGGTAAACAAAAGAATCAGACCAGATTTTGCTGGCAGACTGTGTACACATAATATGACACTACAAAGGGGGAAAACGGGATGCCAGTCGAAACAGGAAAAACATACGAAGGTGTACAGCAAAAGCTTATTTTATGGCTTCCTTTCATAATATTACAGAATTGTTATGGCATGCTGCAGCATAATACTACAGTAGTAGAGTAGTATTAACTTTAAAATATCTCAGATTAAACTGAATGGTTTCTGCTGTGATGGAAGCCACCAGATTTTGAGCTGTTTCCATTTAACTGTTTATTAATTAGGACATAGAATATCATATTTGAAGAGGGTTCTTGGGGGGTGGGGAATGGATCTACTTTGATGTGTTTTAGATCCTAGCAATCTCTCATTTCATGCCTTTTGTGACTGTCTTTATTCCCATTGAATTAAGTTTATTTACTACCCTTTTGGTTTTGGGGTAACCAGGTATGATCAAGGAAAGTTTTTATTCAAGAAAATATTTTCATGATGGTTTTTCTGCATTGAACAAGTGCTCCCCTAGACGCCAATATCGATGGGAATAAATTCATGTTTGACTCTGTGAGGGTTAGATTAGCTCAGTGATGGCGAACCTATGGCACGCGTGCCACTGGTGGCACGCGGAACCATTTGGCAGGGCACGCGAGGCATTGTCCTGTCAGCTGGCCAGTGTGCATGTGCGGTGCTGGCCAGCTGATTCAGCCATTTTTCAAGCCATTTTTCATCCTCCCCAGGCTTTATATGAGCCTGGGGAGGGCAAACCCCCCCACCCCCCCCCAGAGGCCCTCCGGAGGCTTCAGATGCTTCCCTAAAGCCTCCGGAGGACTAAAAACAATAATAATAATAATAATAATAATAATAATAATAATAATAATAATAATAATAATAATAATAATAATAATAATAATAATAATAATAATAATAATAATAATAATAATAATAATAATAATTTTAGTTGTATACCGCATCCTCTCCCCTCGGGGACTCGGAGCGGTGCACAGGGAGAATTAAAATAGCTATAAAATACATAAATAGAATAGGTAAAAACAAATTAAACTAAAATTATCCCTGCACTAAAATCCCCAATTATAGATTGACTAAAATCCCCTAAAATCCTAATAGACGGAGACTAACCCAGGCCGGCCAGACAGAAAAAGTGTGTTTTAAGTTTTTGACGGAAGGAGCGGAGGTCCGTGGTTGTTCTAATTTCGGGGGGAAGGTCGTTCCAGAGGGCTGGGCCCGCCACAGAGAAGGCCCTTCCCCTGGGCGTCGCCCGCTGGCACAGCCTAGTGGACGGCACCCGGAGAAGTCCCTCTCTGTGGGAGCGAATCGGCCGCAGGGATGTATGGGGCAGGATCCGATCCCGCAGATAACTAGGTCCCGTGCCATGGAGCGCTTTAAAAACAATGCTACGAGCATACCAGAAGCAGGTAAAAAATGGGGGGGGGGAAGTGCCTATCATGTGTGCATGTGCACTGGGGGGCGCCCATTGCATTATGGGTACAGCACACTGGCGCATGACCCCCCTGCGCTCACCCCCTTATGGCACGCGAGCCTGAAAAGGTTCGCCATCCCTGGATTAGCTAATCTCTTTTTGATCTTTGTTTATAATGTTAGGGGATCTTTAATGATCTTGGATAATTATCCAAGTTGGTGCAAACTATTGAATCCAGTTTTCTTAAGGGTCTAATTGCCATCAAAAAGTTTACTAATTTCACTTGGCTGACAAACAGTTGCCGGTGTTGGTCGGTAAGCAGGGGGTTGGACTAGAAGGCCTCCAAGGTCCCTTCCAACTCTTGTTATTCTCTTTCTGGTTATGCTAGGTAGAGTGCTCTTGAGACGTAAACTCTGCCTCTCTGTGTGTATGTGTTTGTGTATGTGTATGTATGTATATACACACAAACGTATATTCATTCTCCTCCATTCTTTTCCTGGGATGAATTCCAAGTCAGCAAAAGGCAAACTGAATTAATGTAGCAGTGACATATGCCATCAAAAAGTGTTTGCATTCCTTAGCAAAACTCTAGTTTCCTCACCCTTTAAAAAATGGGCAAGTTTACAAAAAAAAAACCCCAACCATATAGGATGTTTTTGCTTCCGAATTGCCTTTATTTAAAAATTGAAAAATGAAAGGAATAAGCTTTTATTACTGTGCAAAGAAGTTGGTAGGCAGAGAAGTAGAAACATGCAAGCTTTTCTATATATTTTACCCTTTTTTTTTAAAACAATCTACAACAGGCTGCTTTTTTAGAGTTTTGTCAGTGATGGACACATGTTGGGAGCAGCTTCTCCAGGAATTTTTAATGCACTTTGCTATCCTTGCTAAAATACTTCAGATTTAAAAAACAAAACAAAACAATTGTCACCCTGTCAACTGTCCAGTTGGAGAATCCAGAAAAAGAAACTCCTGGGACCTTTTTTTTTTTAACCAAGAGTATAAACTTTACTGAATAAACCACATTGTCCCAGAAGAAGCAAAACCAGCTCTGGGTTTTCCATGCAAAAGCAAGCATAGTTAATTTCCCTACTGGCCAACCCACGGTCCATTATGTCCTCTGATAACTTCTGCTCATTTTGTTATGGGAACCTGCCAGCCACACTGGGACACCTGCTCGGTATGTCCTTGAAATGAAAGCAATGTCTCACGGGAACTGAGGGATGCTTGGATGTCATCCCCCCCACAACCCTTGTATTCCATTCCACCCCCTTCCTTTCATTGCCAGGCTATGAGCAAAGAATAATGTAGATGTAAGTGTGTTTCAGTCTTGACACGCCCATGTTCACCAATGTAAATGTCTTGTTGAGTTTCTCTCTGCCTTTCTTTCAAGATGCATGTTTATGGTGTGTGTATGTATAGCCTGATAGGGGGATCCTGGGAGCATCTCGAAGCTCCCATGTAACACCTCTCCTGCGTGAGCTGCACTGGCTGCCGGTGGCCTTCCGGGTGCGCTTCAAGGTGCTTGTTACCATCTTTAAATTGCTCCATGGCACGGGGCCTAGTTATTTACAGGACCGTCTCCTGCCGCATACCTCCCTCCGTCCGATCCACTCCCATAGGGAGGGCCTCCTCAGGGTACCATCCGCCGGCCAATGCCGGCTAGCGGTGCCCAGAGGGAGGGCCTTATCAGTGGCTGGGCCATCCCTCTGGAACGACCTACCCCCCGAACTTCGGACCATCACAGACGTTCCCCTCTTTCGCCGCTCACTTAAGACTTATCTGTTCCATCAAGCCGGCCTAGCTTAGCCAATGAGTAAATGTATTTTAGAATTTTAATTGGGATTTTTAGCACAGGCTTTTAGTTTAATTTATTCTTAATTCTTCTGTATTTATTGTTATTTATCGATTTTAATTTCCTGTGCACCGCTCTGAGTCCATTTCGATGGAGAAGGGCGGTTCTATAAATCTAAATAAATTAAAATTAAATTAAAATTAAATTTGGGAATGCTCCATCTGGAATGCCAGCAAACAATGCTTAGGCAACTGTTCTCCACTCTTCTCAAAGATGAAGCTCTCACAGCTGAGACCTATAAGCCAGGGACTCCACATCCAGGTGTAAAGATAAGCTCCACTCCACACACATGTACATACTTTCCTGATGTTTTGAAGGATAAGACACATGGAAATAGCAGTAGGCGGCCTCAAATTGGTTGGCTATCACTTTAAAGAACAATGAAAACATCTGTTCAATAGAAATGTTGAACAGGTAATTCAAAAACCATAAAAGATTTATCATACATTCATAAAATCATATTTTTAAAAACTACGCAGTGCCTTAATTACTTATAGGTTTAATCAAAATGATGATGTAAACCAGCCAGAATCACATACGTGGAATGGGCAGTATAGAAATTTAATAAATAAATTTATGGGACTAAGGAATATCTTCTAGACGTTTTAGAACCAAGTCACGTTGATCTCAGACATTGCAGCTAATAATAAGAGAATGTACGGCAAAACATTTGGAGTGTATTATACCATCTATTTCTGGTCTACTCTTCCTTAAGGTGTCTTCAGATTTTTACCTGCTGGGACATTTAAGAAAATTATCAGTAATTAAGGTTTCAACTTGTATTGCTTTGGACCAGATGTTGTCTTTAGTTTGTGCAAATAAACAGAACACATTACAAACACCAGTCTGTGCTACAGTTGATAAATAGACCTTTGGGAACAACTAATGTAATTATAAAGTGAACAAATTGTGAGCTAACTTGAATTATAGGAATAAAGGTAAAGATCACAGCAATGATATTTGGAAGACCCTTCACAATGGTTTGCCTACCATTAATAAAACATTACTTAATCTTTTAATCTGCAGGGCTTTTTAAGACATCACATCCTCCATTATTAGGTATGGTCTGCTAATGGCTAATATCTCCTTCATTTGTCTCTTCCATATTCTAGTCATCTTCTCATCAAATCCTATTCTCCTGCATATTTTGTATTGCTTTATTGGCCGGCTTTCTAAATTTAGGGCATGTTTATAGCAGGAAATAAGTGGATTCTGTTTGAAATTATATTGCCGACAATGTTAATTAGAACAAAAATCAGGTTTCTGGGCTGGTGCCATAAAGTAAACTCTTTACTAGCACAACTGTTTTAACCTGAACCATTTATGCAAATCATCCTCTCTTCCAAATTCATTGCTTATATGACTATGTTCAATATTTACTTTGATTGTAACTTTACCAGAGTAATTGTTCATTTTTATTTTAAGGACCTTCTAATAAGGGCCTAGTAAGAAATACTTAACATTGCATTTAATTTCAACCTGGATAACGATAATAAGGATGATGATAAAGTTACTTATAACCTAAGCTCTTTTTGTCTTGCCGACAATTGATAATCTCTTAGCGCTGTTTTTTCTTCCCACCTAACCCATGACCTTTGGATAACAGGTCCCAATAGGTACACTTCCTTCCATTGGCCAGGAGACACTAAAACCACAGTCTTGCTTAGCCAAGTTACTGTGGTCATTGTATTGAAGATTGTGGCCATGAAGACTCTGCTGTGTATTTGCTCATAATCACATTCTTTTTCCACCTAAACCTGTCTTGCTAAGCTGACTATCGTTCTCCCTGATGTTTCTTACCAAATCATCATCCACTCAAAACCATCTGACTTCACAAAGCTTTGCAGTTTTTAATTGAATATGTTATTTACTTCCAGAGTTGGGGGTTGGTTTTTTTTTTTTTAGTATTTGCTTATTCTACCTAGGTTTTCTTTTCAGTGATTTTAACATTGTATAGGTAGTCTTCAACTTACGACCACCACGGAGCCCAAAATTTATGTTGCTAAGTGAGACATTTATTAAGTGAGTTTTGTCCCGTTTTATGATCTTTCTTGCCACAGTTGTTAAGTGAATCGTTGCGGTTGTTAAGCTGCTAACATGACTACACAGTGAATCTGGCTTCCCATTGCTTCTCAGAAGGTCACAAAAGGTGATTGCATGACCCTTGCAACTGTCATAAATGTGGCTCAGTTGTCAAGTGTCTGACTTTTGATCACATAACACACAGGGATGCGGCAATAGTTATAAGGGTGAAAAACTGCCACAATTCACTTTTTTCAGTGCTGTTCCAACTTTGAACGGAGTCTAAATGCACTGTTGTAAGTCAAAGACTACCTGTATTCGTTTTAATTATTGTCTGCTCTGAGCAGCAATTACATGATTTTTTTATTATTATAAAAGGATTAATATATTATAAGCAGATGACATTGTTGTTTTCTGTTCCTGCTTGGCCTGTATTTCCTTCTTTTCATAAATGGACAATTATATTTCTTTGCTAAGATTTGCTGCATTTGAAAACAAAATCAAAAATCACAAGCAGACACGGGATAGGATTTCACAATGCAATTAACTAAAGTTTCAATAAAGTTTTATATATGGGTAAAGCTGTGCAAATTTAAGAGAGTGAAGTGGGCATCTTGGTTTAAGGTAAAGTCCAGCTGAGCCCATGGCTTGTGATTCTATGTTGTATACATTCCCATGGGTACAAAGGGGCATATTTCAGTAAATGTGTTGCATTATAGCAGTTACTTCTAACCTAAAAATGTGCTCTTGTGCTTTATTGATTATCCAGGTAAAATGAAACTTGATTTGGGGTTTCTGCATCTCCATTTGCGAAATTAGTTTATAATTTATAACTGTAATTATTTATTTATAATTATTATGCACTGACAATAAAGAATTATTATTATGTGGTTAATCTTTGGTGAGATTCACAGCCTTTGGGGCTGGTTGGTAGCTCAACAGCTCGAGTCCTAACCAAGGACCTAGGAACTGTTAAGGTAACGTCGGAGGATATAAGTTGTTTCAAGTAGGGTGGTTTTTTTTGTAGTATCAGAATGTTCAAGTCAGAATGTTCAAGTCAGGTAAATTTAGAATTTCCAAATAGCGAGGTAGCCCTTTAGGTATTGCTCCAAGGGTTCCAATTACAATCGGGACAACACACGATATCTTTTTCCACAGTCACTCAACTTCAATTTGCAAGTCCCAGTCCTTTGTGACTTTTTTCTTGCTGTTTACCTTCAATTCGTGCATCACCAGGTATTGCAATGTAACGAACCATACTTTTTTCTTTTCAACTATTGTTATGTCTGGTATGTTGTAGGCCAAGTGCCTGTCAGTCTGAATTCTGAAGTCCCACAAGATCTTGACTTTCTCATTCTCTAAAACCTTCTCAACCTGATGGTCCCAGTGGTTTTTGCTGTACTCAGATCCAAACTTTTGGTACAATCTTTTCCATCAAGCCGGTCTAGCTTAGCCAATGAGTAAATGTATTTTAGAATTTTAATTGGGATGTTTTAGCACAGGCTTTTAGTTTAATTTATTTTTAATTATTCTGTATTTATTGTTATTTATCGATTTTAATTCCCTGTGCACCACCCTGGGTCCATTTCGATTGAGAAGGGCGGTTCTATAATAATAAATAAATAAAATAATACAATTTCCAGTGAATTATCTTAGCAATGCAATCATGGCGTGGTAGGTAGTCAGATGGTGAAATTTTGCTACACCCACTGATCAAGTGGTCAACTGTCTCATCTTTCTCATTACAGAGGTGACATTTGCTGTTGGTGTTAACATTATTATTATTATTATTATTATTATTATTATTATTATTATTATTATTATTTAGTCTGCAAATTTACTTTACTGTCATGCTAATGAAGAGATGTAGAGGATTTGCAAAAGCAATTGCTGTGGATATTACTGTGCTTCTCATTGTTTCTCATACTTTCCTTTCTTATTATGTCTTTATTATGTTCTTCTTTTGAACCAACTAGTGGAGTAAAAAGAGGGTTTAGTTTGAGGGAACTGAGTTTGATTGGTTTTAAAAAAACAGGTCACATAATCAACTTGCTGGCAAATGTGGGCAGGAGACTGTATTTTTGTATCAGGTGCCCCAGTTGAAATTATGAGTGCTGTATCTTGTAAATTCATTTATGTCCTCTCCATGTTCCCTGTGATATCAATTTCATAAGATAAAAATTGCAAATCACTGAATGCCATATTTACAATCAGTGTGATTCAGATTTATTAAGATTTAAAGTGGAAGGTAAACTGGTCTTATATATGCATAGTTCGGTATATATAGCATATAAAGTTTCTGTTTGACCTAGGCTTCCTGATACAGTAAAAAGCACACGCTTAGTCTCCAAAACCCTCTTTTTATTTCAAAGGCTGTGAATTATGTTTATTCACAGCCCGTAATGAGTTCCAAATAGTTGGAAAAAGTCTTACAGTAAGTTCTTCAGGATAAGGCTGATAAACACCCACCTTTATCTTCCTTGAAATGCTGCCAAAGACTTAACTGGCAATTAGCTTGACAAGGCCACGTGGACCAAAGAGTCAAAATGGAGCTTCAGAAGGTAAACTGACCAGCATGAACCAAGATGCTTCCTGCAATGGCTTATGTGCCTTTGCTCCTCTTTTAAGTCCTATGGGAGGGGCCAATCACCTCCAAGCCTTACACCCGAGTCGTCCCTTCTGTCTTAACTGTTCTTGCCTTCTGGCAGCTCTGCGCATGAGCACACTGGGAGCAAGGAGAGCCTGTTCCTCTGCCTCGCTGCTATCGGACTCTGGAGGCTCCGGAGGCAGCACATAACTCCCAGGTGGCCCTGGCCCCCCTCTCTGCCTCCGACACAGAGCCCTTATCCTAGCCTTCCCCAGACTCCAGGACTGGCCCATATTCTTCCCCAACCTCCTTGCTGTCTGACTCTGCTGCCAGCTCCGCAGGCAGACCACAACAGTTTCTCATTCTTAAAGAGGTGCCTTATTGGCCAAAACCACCAAAATATTAAGCAGTATGTTTGTGGCTATAAAACCAATTCATCTATTGAGGCTGGAGGAGAAAACCTATTGATAAATACTATAGACTTTTCTCCAAGCTCTTGCAGTTTTCTTGGCAATATTTCCAAATGTGGCTTGTCCTTACCTTCTGTCTAAGGCTGAAAGAGAAGTACTAATCTAAGGCCACCCAACTGTAGTAAAATGAGTCATTGGCAGGCAGTGACTTTCTGTTGGTCAAATGTTAGCACCAGTGAATCAGATCCTTCCCACTTGTAAAATTTTGAAGAAGCCCCTTTGGAGCAGGCCTTCAAAAACTGCGTAACCAGCTCAGCTTCACTTCTGGGCAGCGTATAGAGTGGCAAAAAATTAGTGTTGTTTACTTATCACAGTTTCTTCATAATGACCTATTTTGTTGTTGCTGTTTGCTTTATTGTACAGCAGACAAGAATATTTCCAGCATGACCAACAGACCCACTCGTGGCAAAATGGAATGGATCATTCCTCTCATTGTGGTCTCAGCCTTGACATTTGTGTGCCTAATCCTTCTTATTGCTGTGCTAGTTTACTGGAGGTGAGCCTTTCTAAATAATCTCAATTATACGATGGTAAATGTTTTAGTCACTTTATTCTCTCCGGGCTATTTCCTATTTTGTCATGAGAAAAAAAACCAACCCTTTGACAATCAGCTATTTGTTTGCAGCTCCACAATTTCATGTCATGAAAATGATGCATGAGAAAGCCATCTTGTTTTTATGTAGAGGACTCCAGTATCAAGGAATATCTAAGGAAGTCCTCCATTACCTGAGACCCTGGACCAGTAATTCCAAATCTTGCTTCTTGGATCTGTTAGGCTTCAGCTTCCATCATTGCTAAGTAACAGTTGGTACATTACAGGAGCTGGGGCGTAACAGTATGGGAGAACATAAAGATGGAGAAAAATGCATTCTAATGCTGCATGCAGTTGAGTGGTCCAAGATGTCTGAGATCACTGTGAACTATGTTGGCTTTCATTTCATAAGATGACATTATCTACAACAGTCGCTCTTAACATGTGGTCCGTGGACTCGTGGAGGGCCATGATATCATCACAGGGGGTTTGTGAAGGTTTGAAAAAATGTTACGATTTAAATCTTACATTTTGGTGGTCTGTGACCACTGTCCGTGGCCACAAAAGCTATTTAAAGGGGTCCACGGTGAAGAAAAGGTTAAGAACCACTGATCTGCAACAACATTCGTAACTGGCTTACTCCAGAATAAATCCCAGGTGAGACAGCTTCTTAGTTATTTGCTATTGATCTGTGACTGTATCACCAAACAATGCAAGAAGTATTGACTTGTATTACAACTTTGGTAACCATCAGTAAACAAAATGAGCATTTTAAAATCTATAGAATAAATCTAATAACACGACTATCACCCCCTTACTGAGTTTCCATGAACAGAAATAGCAGGACAGTCCCCCGTGGCTACAAAATACAAATGCATCATCAGACCCACATACACACCTCCTACTCAGCTACAATGGATTTTTACTAAGTTGACTAAAACTAAACGTGATGATTTTAAGACTGGAAAAGGTTGGGAGAAGGTATTTAGGACAAAACGAGAAATAAACAATATAAGTGAATGTTAAGGAAAATGTTGATTAGGGTTAGGTTTTCTGCTTCCTCTTTGGCTTGATTGCATCATTTCTCACACATACCTGACACAGGTATCCCTAAGATCAAATTTAGTGGTTAAAGGCACCAGGCTAGAAATCACAAGATGGTGATCAAGGCCAAGTATGTGCTTTGGGACACTCTCTCTCTCAGCCAACTCACTCCACAAGGTTATTCGTGTGGGGAAAAGAGGAGGAGGAGAAAGGAGCATTAAATATGTTCACCACCTTGAGTTATTTTAAAAGATAACAAAGGCAGGATGTAACAGAATTTAAAAATGTTTGCATCCAACTGCTGAGTTGTACTCAGAAATACAAGAACAGGTTTCTGTTGGCCTTATTTTGTATCTTCTCCTCTCCTCTGGTGCAGCCATTTCCTTTAACTGCAGTTTGCCACGATACCCAAACATTCAACTGTTGTTATATCTTGACTAATATCTACTGAAATTAGTTTTAGTTTCAAAATAGAAGCAAAGGCTCAAGCACCAGGCTCAAGGTTGATTCAGTCTTCCATTCTTCCGAGGTGGGTAAAATGAGGACCCAGATTGTTGGGGGCAAGATGCTGACTCTGTAAACCGCTTAGAGAAGGCTGTAAAGCACTGTGAAGCAGTATATAAGTCTAAGTGCTGTGTGCTATTGCTATCTCACAATGTCTGCAGAAAAAGAGGTGAAGATGAGTCTATGAGTTAAACTCTGCAGCGCTTCCTTCTTATAACTCTCATTCTTTAATATCATGCCTGAATAGTCATTGATATTTGGTATATGTTTGTTAGCCCAGAGGATAAATGGCAGTCATCTCAAAACACTCAGAGGTAAATGGTAAGTGCATAAGAATCCATTCAAAGAAAGATAACATTGACATTCATAATTTTGATTACATCGTGCTGTGATTTACATAACGAGCCTGATTTTTCTTTGGTTTCCTTTTCATCCTTGAGAAAAATCAGCAGTAAGAATCTACTTTAAATGATGGGGTTTTTTCTTCTTCTTATGGTTCTATGGTTTTATTATTCTCGTGAGCTGCTCAAAGTTGCCCTTTAAGGCCACCTAGATCTTTTAAACGATTTTACTTTACTTGTATTATTTTAGACTTGAGTTAGGAAATCAGAGGCAAAAATGTGACATAAAAGGCAACATGTAAAGTGATGGAGGTGAGTTGAGGCGAAGATTTTGCCTCTCAAAAGGAAGCAAACCATCAAGAGAAGCCCTAACTCCATCATAATTGAAAACAAGAACAGTTCTTATGTGGATATAGCTGGGAGATAAATATACGCGTGCATGGATATGTGCATTATTGTTATTGTTAAAATCATCATCATCAGGGTTTTTATTTAAATTATTGGGTATTTTAGTGTTTAATGGGATTTTAGCACAGGTATTAGATTTAATTCGTTTTTATGCTATGTCTGTATATTTATTGTTTTATTTTGTCCTGTGCACCGCCCCGAGTCCCTGTGGGGAGAGGGAGCGGTTCTACAAATTAAATATATTATTATTATATATTATTATCATCTGTCCACTGGCCAATTATCTGGGTGGATTCTAAATCCATTTAAACCACTATTTTTAAAAGGGAAATAAATTCTGTATAATCATCCAATTAATAGCAAATGATTAATAAATAAATGTCCAATCCAGGCACCAAAAGAATCTACACTTCTTAGGGATTAAAATGTTGTGTCTCCAGTATTACTGATGATTTCCCAACTTACCTGAACTATAACCAAAACTGTGGATTGATGACCAGTAAAAGGAAAAACAGCAATTAATTTTAAATATTTATCTACCGTTCAGAAAAAAATTACAAAGAGAAGCAAGATGACCCGAAATGCTTCTCCCCTAACTGAGGTTCTCCTGCTCTTCTTTGTTTCTTTTGATTATTTGTGCTCTGTGCTATATTCAATCTAAATAGTTGAACAAAAAGGAAGCAAGATAATACAGGTCCCCGACTTACAAGTTCAATTGAGACCAGAATTTCCTTTGTTAAGCAAAGGGGTTCTTAAGTCAGTCGCGCCTGATTTTATGACCCTTTTTGCCGTGGGGGTTAAGAAAACCGTTGCAGTGGTTCAAGGAAATGCATTGTCACTAAGCAAATATGATGTCCCCCATTGACGCTGCTTGTCGGAAACCAGCTGGCAAAGTTGCAGATGGCAATCAGATGATCCCAAAATGCTGGAAATGACTATCATTGGGTTATAATTACACACCATTGTAGTGATTAAGGGTGGTGCAGTGGCCTAGAGGTGGAGCTCTCACCTCACAATCAGGAGGCTCTGAGTTCGATCCTAGGTAGAGGCAGATATTTCTCTCTCTGGGCACATTGAGACTATATCTGCTGATTAAAACTCCACATTGGCCACAGGAAAGGCATCTGGCCAGTAAACACTCAGCTCCATTCAGTTGCCCTGACTCCACCTTGCAAGGGGTTATGGGGTCGTTAAAAGGGGATGATAATTGTAGTGATTAATATTAGAGGGCAGTTTTCCTTGTTTTCTTTTTTAATTGAAAGTTCATGTTGTTTCACTAACTGATGTCTTATTTTCCTCTTGGAATGCCTGATCATTTTAGAAAGAAGCGATCTGAGTCTTTTATTTCATTTCAGTTTTTCATGGTTATTATTTGGAATATTAGTTAGAAAATTGCAGTTCTGCACTCTGGAACAGCATAGGTCTTGTCCTTTGTGTGCCATCCTTTTAGACATTTTGAACATTATTATCCTATCACACATCCATCTTTTCTTCAGAAGGCTAAACATGCCCACCTCTTTCCATTTTGCTTTATAGAACGTCGTTGCTACTTTAATGATCACTGCAATCTTGTCTCCAATTTGGAATGTGGTACTACAAATTGGATACAAGATTGGAGAGGCAGCATGATCAATGCACCACAAAATTGCTTCTAAAATTTGTAAACTATACTTCTGTTGATGCAGCCTATCACCAGAATTGGATTTCATTCAGTGACTATGAGAACTGGCTGGCTGGATAACTGGCAGCGTCATTATAGCAGCATACCTACTGTGCAGTCCACAAGTCTTTAGATGTTATCCTTATTTGAGGTGCTTTTGTTTCCAATACATCATTGTGAGATTTGATTTTATTTCATCAAGTTTATTTGCTGCCTGTCTTGCGGTTCAGGCGACTCTCGAGATAGAAACCAACTTAGGCCAGCAATCCATAGTCCTGTAGATATCTTAGACTGTGACCCTAGAAGCCGAACATTCGCCATTGATAGCACATGTATACTATCACGTTACATGTTGATCATTGTATTCTGGAGAGGTATAACTGGGAAGATGTCTTTTGATTGACACAAAATAACAAAGATCTTATGTCTCAGATTGGTATTTCTATGTGTCTTGAAAACATCAAAGAGTGACACTTTCCAGATTCTGTTGCAGTGCCTGAAGATTGTTGGGATCTGGGAATGAATGAATGAATGAATGAATGATTTAATTTATAGACCGCTCCTCTCCCCGTAGGGACTCGGAGCGGTGCACAGGGAAAACTAAAACCACAATACAATAAATATACAAATACAATTAAAAACAAATTAAATCTGGGCCTGTGCTAAAATCCCCTTAACCTGCTAAAATACCCAATTAAAACAGCTAGACCCTGTAGAGGGAGGCTACCCAAGGCCGGCCAAATGGAAAAGATGAGTTTTTAGTTTCAGACAGAAGGAGTGGAAGTCCGTGGTTGTTCTGATGTCGGGGGGAAGGTCGTTCCAGAGGGCTGGGCCCGCCACAGAGAGAGCCCTTCCCCTGGGCGTCGCCCGCTGACAGAGTCTAGTGGACGGCACCCGGAGAAGTCCCTCTCTGTGGGAGCGAATCGGCTGTGAGGATGTATGAGGCAGGATCCGATCCCGCAGATAGCTAGGTCCCGAGCCATGGAGCGCTTTAAAAATGATGACTAATACCTTGAAGCGCACCCGGAAGACGACAGGCAGCCAGTGCAACTCGCGCAAAATAGAATGGAATGGAATGGAATGGAATAGAATAGAATAGAATAGAATAGAATAGAATAGAATAGAATAGAATTCTTTATTGGCCACGTGTGATTGGACACCCAAGGAATTTGTCTTGGTGCATATGCTCTCAGTGTACATAAAAGAAAAAAATGCATTTGTCAATATAGAGAGGATAAGCTTAGACTCATCTCTAGGCAGCAAACATCATGGTGTTAAGTAAGCCAGTGGTTCATTATGGTTGCAGTTATGTCAAAAACTGGAAGTAAATGACAGTATTTGGTAAAACCATCATAAAACGTGAGTCACATGACCATAGGATGCTGCTAATAGATGTCAATGCAGTCCAGTTGCCAACTGCTGTCACATGACGATGGAGCAGCAGCCATTGGTCTCTTTCAAATCTGGGTCACAGCTAGCCCTTGGGAGGTCTGTTGTAACTTCAGATGGCTTTAAGGGACAGGTCATAAGGCAATGACTATCTGGTTGCGCTATATATTATGCTCAATAATAAACTGTGGGCCACAAACCAGAAAAGCCAAGTTCACCCATTATGCTAGGCCTAATTCAAATAAAATGCATTATTGTTTAGGATGCTGTCTTTCTGTACATGTGCAAGACGGTCATTACAAACTTGTTTTTAGAGGCAAAGTCAACATTGTTTCCTTGCTTTCATTACATGTTTTAGCAGTTCTTTCTAAACCAGAGTTTGACTCAGCTGGGAGAGAGGGGACAGAAGTATAAAAATAGGAAGAGGCAATTAACTTTTTAGTTTTCAAACAACAGCAACTCTTAAATGGAAAATAAATTACAGCCACTCCTGACTTCCAGGGAGTAAGGAAATTAATTCACATTTCCAGCTGCAAAGGTTTCTGATTTGCACCCCTACCTGGTTACTGCAAATCATTTTTTAATTATTCCAGCCCATCTAGCCTGATATCTGAAATTGTAATATTCCATTATATATTTTACATACCTTGGTATGTTTAGATACACAGGAGATTGTGCTTAGCTTCGGTATAACCATTACTTTAAAGAAAGAACCCAGCAAGTCAGTACGAGTTATTAGATGTTAGTAGTGGCTTTTAGTAAATATAGTATGTTTCCCTCTGTGGTGTTACAACACACATCACAAAGTACAAGACTGGCTGCTTTAAAGCAGGGGTCCCCAACCTTTTTTGCACCAGGGACCGGTTTCATTTTAAAGAAAATTCTGCGGACCGGCTGGCCTAGAGGAGGAGGGGGGCAGGGGGAACAGGCAGCGCATGCGCATCCCGGGGGGGGGGAGGGAGTCGGTTCACTTGGCCGTCTAGGGCAGTGGTAAGCAAACTTATTAGTCAATAGAGCCAAATATCAACAGTACCACAACTGAAATTTCTTTTGAGAGCCAAAAGGTGTGGCCTGTTTTGTGGGAGTGGCTCAGTTGTCATGACCAGTGGGCGTGGCCAACTTGGAAAATGTGGTGAAAATCACTTAACAGTCTTGCTTAGCAACCAAAATTTTGGGCTCAATTGTGGTCATAAGTTAGTTCTTTCTCTTTCTTTCTTTCTTTCTTTCTTTCTTTCTTTCTTTCTTCCATTTCTGGCTGGTCTTTGGTCTTCTGAAGATGGTAAAAATGGATTTATGGGCACTCGTTATATATAAAGTTGGTATTTTATAGTTGTTTTAGCGCAGGATATGATTTAATGTGATTTTAATTTTGTACTTTGTTCTATGTTACTGTTCTTAATTTACCTGTGCCCCACCTCGAGTCCCTTTGGGGAGAGAGAGCGGGTTAGAAATAAAATTTATTATTATTATTATTATAAAGGCAGCCCATGACTCTTTGGGATGCTGGTTTGAATCCAGGAAATGACTCAGAGGATGTGATTCCTTTGAAATGACCACTGGGAGAAAAATAGATCTTTAACCTGGTTAACCAAACAGGTAGCTTGAGGTGGAATTTCAATTTCAATTTATTAAATTTATAAAGGAAATAGGAAAATAGATTTCTTCCTTTCCTTTCCTTTCCTTCCTTCCATTGCCTCCCTTCTTTCCTTCCCTCCCTCCTACCCTCCATCCCTTTTTCTTTTTCTTTCCTTCCTTTCCTTCCTTCCTTCTTTCACCTCTCCCTTCCTCCTCCCTCCCCCTTCTTTCCACTCCCTCCCACCCTCCATTTATCTTTTTCTTTTTCTATTTTTCTTTCTTTCTCTTTCTCTGTTTTTTTGTCTCTCTCTCTCTCTCTCTCTGTGTCTCTCCTCCCTCCACCCATCTCTATCACTGTGTGTGTGTATGTGTGTATGTGTGTCTGTTTCCCTCTCTCTCTATTTCTGCCTCTCTGTGTGTCTGCCATTCTCTCCCTCCCTCCCCCCGGGGAAGCAGCAGAGGGGTCGGCATGTTGGTTGCAGAGGTTATCCCGCAGCGGGCGGGCGAAGGACCCGAGCTGTGGCTATTCTTAAGTGCCGCCAAAGCCATCCGGGCACTGCATGCCCAGCTCCCTTCCAGCTCCGTGTGCGCCGCTGAAGCCGTCCGGGCGCTTAAGATAGCCGCAGCTTGGGTCCTTCGGCCGCCCGCTGAGGGATAACCTTCCCAGCCGACATGCCAGCCTCTCCAGAAAGCCCCGGAAAGTGCAGTGCGCCGCGGTGGCCATCGGAACGAGCTGGTGGAGGCGCGCTCGGCCATCCTCTGCCAGGGGGCTGCTCCCTCCTCCTTGCCAGCCCTGCGGCCCGGTTCCTATGAAGCTGTGGACCGGCACCGGTCCGTGGACCGGGGGTTGGGGACCCCTGCTTTAAAGGGAATCTAGCAATTTAGCCTATGTGGTAACATCTTGTAGCTAAATTATTTTCAGCCTCTTTTCCACTTATACTACAAGTAGTCCTTGATTTAAGAGTTACAGTCGTAAGTCATGTCAGTTGTTAAGCAGATC
Source organism: Rhabdophis nuchalis (assembly GCA_039707465.1). Classification (NCBI taxonomy): domain Eukaryota; kingdom Metazoa; phylum Chordata; class Lepidosauria; order Squamata; family Natricidae; genus Rhabdophis; species Rhabdophis nuchalis. The sequence goes on from CM077646.1 coordinate 49,915,430, forward strand.
ATTCTGTGACTACGCCTGATTTTATAACCTTTTCTACTGCAATTGTTAAGCGAAAACAGTAGAAATAAAGCAAATGCCGTGGGTCATTGAGTGAACATTGTGGTCATTAAATGTGCCTGCAATGTGTGGGTTTTGCCCACAATGTATAGTTTTTGCTAGAAACAGAAGTAATTGTGGGACACTGCAAGTGGGACACTTATATCCGTAAATATAAGCTGGTTGCCAAGCATAAAAGCACTGACCATGAGGGGTGGAGATAACCATCAGAATTAATATCTGGGTCACAAATAACCCTTTTTTCAGCATGTAAGCAACCAGTCATAAGTTGAGGAATACTCAACTTGTGTTCAGGAAATCAGTGATTTTTCACCAGTAGCTAACTGCACAAGGCTGTTTTCAGACTTAAAAGAAACATTCCCTTGAAAGCCTTTTAAACATGTTGTAATGATTACAAATAATTAATTAAATATTTAAATTAATTAATTAAATAAATAAACAGGGACGCAGTGGCTAAGACGCTGAGTTTGTCGATCAGAAAGGTCAGCAGTTCAACAGTTCGAATCTCTAGCACTGCATAATGGAGTGAGCTCTTGTTACTTGTCCTGGCTTCTGCCAACCTAGCAGTTCGAAAGCATGTAAAAATGCAAGTAGAAAAATAGGAACCAACTTTGGTGGGAAAATACGTAACAGCGTTCCGTGTGCCGTTGGCATTGAGTCATGACCATGGAGATGTCTTCGGACAACACTGGCTCTTCAACTTTGAAACGGAGATGAGCACCGCCCCCTAGAGTTGGGAATGACTAGCACATATGTATGAGGGGAACCTTTACCGTTACCTAGTAATTAAAGCCATTTTTGTTAGGGAAGAGATTCAAGAATAGGAGTGCCATACATACTATGCTGGCATTGTTTAGTTGTTATAGTAACTGACTCATGTGGCTAAATTAGCCCAGACATGGTACTTCATATTATTTTATGCAGATCAACACAGCCTCATTTAAATTTTATCCCCTCCCTCCCCATTACTAAAAGGTTGCTTCAAAAGATAACAGTGCCAGGATAGAGTGCGCTACCTATAAGCCATTTTCGGTCAGGGTTCCAAATAGCATCCAAAATTAAATCACAACACACACACCCCATGCTTACCCTGATTTTGGCACGCAAAAAGGTTAGCCATCAGTGGTATAGGGTTTCCTGCCTAATCAGGGTATTGGACTAGAAGACCTCCAAGATCCCTTCCAATTCTGTTATTCTAAGTCAGAAGTTCCCAAACTTGGCAACTTTAAGACTTGTGGATTTCAACTCCCAGAATTCTCCAGCCAGCAGAGCTGGCTGGAGAATTCTGGGAGTTGAAGTCCACAAGTCTTAAAGTTGCCAAGTTTGGGAACCTCTGTTCTAAGTATAATTAGCCCTTGGGGTGGGGACTAGCAGAGAAGGTTGTTTAGAGAAAAATAGCATAGCAATTTGGGTCAATTCAGTTAGATAATATTTCTGCATTACTCTTGAGGGTATATCATAGGAATTCTGTTTATAAGCTTTATACGCCCTGGGTCCTAACAAGGAGAAAGGCGGGGTATAAATTCGAAATAAATAAATAAATAAAATATACTTTTTTGTCTCTCCTTGTTTTAGAAGGTGTAACAAAATAAAGTCCAAGGGCTCACCCCGATATTTCCATGAAGTGTCTTCTTCTCAAGACAGAGGAAAGAAGGGGAACAGGTGAGGGAAGTTAAGATAAAATGGGTGGATTTTACAAAACTTCCATTGGCTTTTTTTTCTGTAAAATTATGCTTTTGTAAAAAAAAAATGCCTTATTGTAAAGCTTTGACAAAAGAATGTTGATTTCAACCAATGAGCAAATTTAGACTAGCAGTAGCTACGTTGGATATAAAACAATTACCTCAGAAGCAAAATTGCTTCACATAGACAGGCTTGACTTACAACCACAGTTGAGCCCAAAATATCCATTGCTAAGCAAGATAGTTGTTAAGTGAATGTTGCCCCATTTTATGACCTTTCTGGCCACAGTTGTTAAATGAATCACAGCAACTGTTAAATTAGTAACACAGTTGTAACGAGAGTCTGGTTTTCCCATTGACTGCTTGTCACAAAAGATGATCACATATCCCTGGATGCTGCAACCATCATAAATACGAGTCAATTGCTAAGTGTCCAAATGTTGATCACATGGCCATGGGAATGCTGAAATGGTCATAGGTGTGAAAAATGGTCATAAGTATTTTTTTCAGTGGTGGTGTAACTTCAAATGGTCACTAAACAAATGGTTGTAAGTCAAAGACTACCAGTATAGTAGGGTGGTAGAATAGAGGATTTGAATTAGATGTTTTGCAAAGCTTGTTAGTGGTAAGAAATCTTTTCTTTAAAATATTACGGCAGTTATGTCCCTGGCTAGACCAACAGATTCACGTTGGTGCTAACATGTTTTATAAAGTACTTTTTAAAATGCTTCTCACAGTATAGTCCTATATATTTTCAATTAAATGGTATTTCTTTAAATGTAGCCCTTACATTTTAGAAGATTTAATGCTAAGCAGATTTTGTTAAAAATTTGCAACTAAGAGTAGAACAATTATATTTTGCTCCTGTTGCAGTTATATCGTTATTAATTCTCTTCCAAATTGAAATGCATTTTATGGTTAAGTATTTTAATATGCATTTTGCGGCCATTACAATATGCATTTTATATGCATTTTCACATCTTTTTTTATGCCAAAGACTGCATTGTACTGTTTCATGTCTGAATTCAGCTTACTCATTTTTTTTAATATCCCTAGCAGTTTGGGAAGTCAACATTTATTACAATACAAAGGAGGCCTAGAATTATTGCTTGAAAGTTACTGTTATTTTTTTTTAACTCCATGACATCGTTGTAAGCACACTGAGTGAGGCTGGATGGAATGTTTATGCAGTGAATTCATTGGATTCATGGTGAGCCATGAATCCCATCAATAATTCCTTATCAAAATGGATTGAAGGATCATCATAAGGAGTGCACTAGATCAGAATCAGCGCTAGTAATCTTCCATTAAATGAGACTTGAGACCGCCCTGAGTCCATCTCAATGGATATAGGCGCGGTATACAAATTGAAATAAATTGAAATTGAAAACTGACTTTCATTAAGATTTGGTTGTTACAAAATTGTAAAAAGAAATAGCCAATACCATAAAAGCCACACAAAAAGATCCAGAGAAGTAGGCTGAAAATAACATAACTATTTAACAAAAACAAATCTAAGGTTCTTTATTTGTGAAATAAAAATCAAGCACACAAGTTTAGGATGGAAAATATTTGGCTTGATAATACTCGTAGTACTTTAGAACAGCGTCCTCCAACTTTTGCGGCATCAGGGACCGGTTCCGTGAAGCCAATACCGTGGAACCTTCGTTTGTTTGCGAAGGTTTCTGGCATGCCAGTGCCAGTCCATGGACCACGGGTTGAAAACCCCTGATTTAGAAAAGAGATATTGGATTAATAGTTGACTGCAAATTAAATATGAGTCAGCAGTGTGATATAGATAGTGAAAAATGCACATAGTTTACATGAACAGAAGTGCTATTTCCCCCCCCAAAAAAACACAACTGGACTGTTTTTTTCCTTGAGGAGGAAGAAGAAAATGTGTTGCTTCTCATCCAAGAACCTTTATCAGTTCTGATGATGGGGGTGGGGGTGGGGGATGGAAGGATAAGTAAAGACGGTGGGATGGAAGGATTGGTGCTGACGGAGTACTGAGACTGGATGGTTGTAGGATGAAAGGAGAGATTCTGATAGGATGCCCGGTGGGAGGAATAGAAGGATTGTATTTCTTTACAGTCAACTGGTCATTAGTACTCTCTGAGATGGAAGATGACTACAGAGAAATATAACCCTTCCATTCCTTACCTCCCACCATTTATCAGAACCTATCCTTCCATCCTCCTGCCATCAGAACTGATGAGGCTTCTTGGATGAGAAGTGCAACGTTTTCTTCTTCCTCCTTCCCACTACTATCTTGAAGCGCGGGTGCACTTCAACATATTAGTAACCACCTTTAAAGCGCTCCATGGCAAGGGACCTGGTTACCTGCAAGACCGCCTCCTTCTGCCAAACACCTCCCACTGACCAGTTCGCTCCCACAGAGAGGGCCTCCTCAGGGTGCCGTCGGCCAGACAATGTCGGCTGGCGACCCCCAGGGGGAGAGCCTTTTCTGTGGCAGCTCCTGCCCTTTGGAATGACCTACTCCCTGAACTACGTACCATCACAGACCTACGTCTCTTCTGTCAGGCCCTGAAGACACATTTATTTTGTGCTGCCGGCCTCTCATAGTTTTTAATTGATTTTAGTACGGGGTTTTAACTGCAGGCCAATACATTTAATACATTTTAATATATCATTTTAGCTTTTGTACTACCCATTTTTACTATGGCTGTGCACTGCCCTGAGTCCCGGAAGGGAGAAGGGCGGTATGTAAATTGAATAAATTGAATTGAATTGAATTGAATTGAAAAGCATTCCAGTTGCCTTTTGAAGAAAAAAAAAGCACCTTTGAGACAACTATGAGGTGTATGACTGAGAAACTCCACAGACATAAACAGAAGTAAATAATAATACGTCTAACTTATTCTGCATTCTTTTGAATCCATCTTGGGAACTGTCATTTTTAATACTACACTTCCTGAAGAATTAGGACAAATGGGGTCATCAATGCTCAGTGTCCAGAAATATCGTCCAGTAAAAAGAGATTAAAAGATCCAGTCTGAGGAGAAGAAAAAAAAACAAGGTGGACTTTTCAAATGCCTAGAAGGATGCAATTAAAAAAAAACCCTACAACTTCTTATCTTTTGGCCCAACGTGCTTGGATATGCAGTGAGGGATAACTTGTAAAAATGCAGGTAGAGTAGAAGGCAAAATCCAAGTTTGTCAATGCAGAAACTGTACTCTTCAGATGTCTTATTGATTGATTGACAGTAATTGCATCTTCCTTTACAAAAACAGCATCAAGTCATTTTTGATTTCTCGCAATCACATAGATCAATATTTTTCTATGACAGCCTGTCTTTTACCTGTTCTTTCAAACTTGATGTCTTAAAGCTTTTTCGAAGCTGAAAATCATGTAACCCCAGTGAGTTTTAATAGAAAGAATTAATATTTTAAGGTATATCTTGTTATTTTTCCTATCAGTATGCATAGCAAAGGGTGCATCTGTGAATCATGCTAAATTTAAAATTGGAAACATTTAAGTTAATTTCAAAATCTTTTTTATCAGGAAAGTCAATGGAATCTCCATTCATATCATTTGTTATAGAAAAAAGTATTAATGGGCATGGGGTTTGTATGTCTTTTTAAGATGAATGAATAATGGTTAAATTACTCATTTTTCTTTAAAAGTATGATACAATACTGAACCCACTTTCTAAAACAAAACGTAATTAGGGGAATTTGCAAATTGAAATTAGCCTAGTTCTTCATTTTGTCATCAAATGGAGTACTTAATTAGCATTTATGCTATTCAGACTCTGAATTTAATTATAAACGAGGAAAGATTTAATTTGCATTATTGTTTACATACAAAAAATTCAAACATAATACTGTGAGAGTATGAATTATTATTATTATTTTTTACTTACAAACATCACCTTGTAGAAAATAATGGGTGAAAAGTTGCTTTTTAACTTGATCCTAATTTATGAACATACTCATCCCTGTTTAGAAAATATATTAATTCTCTTCATTATGCCCTAACAAATGTGTTTTGAATACAGAATAGTGAGATATGAAAATTACGGGCATATTTAATTGCAACATTTAGCATCCCTGAGTTATCTTACGCATAATACTTGTCAACACTTTGTGCCAGGAACATAAATTGCATCTTCCTTTACAAAAATAATTATATTGCCTGCAAAGTCTTGTGATGGAGTTGCTGTTGATCTATTCAAGTCCTCTCAGAAACAGGTGGATGCTTTCAAGAGCCCACACTCCAGTGTGTGTTAAATACTATCTATCTACCTATCTATCTATCTATCTATCTATCTATCTATCTATCTATCTATCTATCTATCTATCTATCTATCTATCTATCTATCTATCCATCCATCCATCCATCCATCCATCCATCCATCCATCCATCCATCCATCCATCCATCCATCCACACATTTATATGGCTTCCCATCTCACAGAAGCCACTCAAGGCAGCATACAACACTAATAGTAGGGGTGAAATTCAGCAGGTTCTGGAGAACCGGTAGCGGAAATTTTGAGTAGTTTGAAGAACCAGCAATTACCACCTCTGGCTGGCCCCAGAGATTTTGTAGTATCCTTCCCCTGCCACATGCACCAAACCACACCCACAGAACCGGTAGTAAAAAAAATCGAATTTCACCATTGACTAATAGTCTATTGGAAAAGTTAAATCATGAACACTCTATAGCAGGGGTTTCAAACTCACATCATCACGGCAGCGTCATGTGATGTATCAGAACTTTTTCCCCCTTCGCTAAACCGTGCATGAGCATGGCTAGCACATAATGCATTTGGCCCACAGGCCGGGAGTTTGAAAGCCCTGTTCTATAGCAAAATTTAAGCTTTCTTTATTAAGAAAAGTTCATTGATTCTAATGCCTTAAACATGAGCATAGCAATGCATCCCTTAATTTGATTCTCTCTGATATTACAGAACTGCACAGTGTAACGAGAAAGCTTACCTGATCATCTGAAGTTGACTTGAAGTTTTTTTTCTGTCATTCTGGGTCAACCTGGATTTTTGCAACCAACATCTGATAGTATTAGACCAGGGGTCTCAAACTCAATTTACCTGGGGGCCGCTGGAGGCAGAGGCTGGGTGAGGCTGGGCCGCATAAGGGATTCCACAGAAGTCCACTCCCCCTGCGGGCTGCACTAATATTATACTTTCATATCACGGTGGGGGCCACAAGATACCGTCCTGCGGGCTGCAATTGGCCTGCGGGCCGCGAGAATGAAACCTCTGTACTAGACTAAAAAATCAAACAAGCCTCTGGGATTTGGTTTTTAAATTTTCTTCAGTAATGGGAAAGTTTATCAATTTGAAAATTTGAGGCTTATTCCAGGATAAAGATGTGCTGTTATTTTAGAAGCTTGAGATTTTCTTAGACTGATAAATTATTACTTATCTTACCTTGCTACAAAGAGATCCCTAATTCAAATTGAGGAATAGAAAGCCAGTAGAAATGATGTTATTTTTTGCAATTGTTCATCGGCCATTTTTTTTATATTTACTGCTATTAATTTTTACCTTGTTGTATGAAAAGAAACTCCCAAGTTGCTGATTTGTGCCAGCTGTTATCTGTGATGATTGCATAAATAAAACAAAATGGTATAACCATACTTTACAGAACAGCTGCTTTGTAGTACTTTCTCCATACTGCATTATGAAGTGAGCATTTTCCCCTAGTATGATTCTGAAATTGCTGAAACAGATTTTCTCAATTCAGTGTGGACAGATCGTGGTCAATAAAAGTTAGCATAAACGTGCTAAAATGGTCCGCCGGTTCTAATTATTCCCATAATTGTGTAAACATAAACCACACACATACAATCCTAAAATAAAGAGTAGAGAATTACGCAGCACAATCGAAAGTAGGTGCAAGAACATATCAAAACAGAAAGGTGCCATGTGCAACCATACAGTAGAAGCCTCACCCATTTTACATATATGTAACACTGACATATGTACAAAAGGAGTGGGGCTTTAATCGTATTGCCAAAATGCCATTTCACCTGTTCTGACTTAGATTTCAAGAATTAGAATCTCCTGAACTTTTCTTAATAAAACTTCACTTTTGTTATGGGGTATTATGGTTAATTATTCCAATGGACTATTATTATACATTGCCCCAAATTGTTTCTGTGAGATGAGCAGCCATATAAGTGGGGTGAAATGGATGGAGAGAGAGAGAGAGAGAGAGAGAGAGAGAGAGAGAGAGAGAGAGAGAGAGAGAGAGAGAGAGAGAGAGAGAGAGAGAGAGATTGAGATTGAGATTGAGATTGAGATTGAGATTGAGATTGAGATTTAAAGTATACTGAATTATGGGCTCCTGAAAGCATTCTCCGGTTTCTGAGAGGACTTGAAATTCTTAGTAGTAGCTCTTTCATCACAAGCATTTGCAGCCAGTATCATTTTTTTTATAAAGAAAGATGTGATTTATGTTCCTGACACAAAGTGTTGACAAGCATTATGTGTAAGATAACTCGGGGACGCTAAACGTTGCAATGAAAATATGTCCGTAAATTTCTTATTTCCCTATTAATTTTCATACTTCACTATTCTGTTCAAAACATTCATATTGATATTATTCATTGTTTTGATGCCCACCCACCCCACAGTTACCACTGCAAACATCTTAAGATAATGTTCAGCCATAGAGTATGTTATTAAAATAGCCATACTTGGAAACTGCTGGATTTGTACAGTAAAATCTGATACAAAAATTACACAATTTCTGTTACTTCAACAAGATATTACTGCTGCTCCTTTTTGTGTTGTCAGCAGGGATGGGTCTCCTTCAGCATCCCAGCTAGGCCATCTTTGACTGGATTTACAGTTGGCATTCACTGTTCCATTTTAGACCATGGTTTGTTGAATAAGGCACAGTTGTTCACTTAGTATTCGAATTACTTTATTTCTTTATTTATTTGGAAAATTGATATTGCCATCTACTCGCTCATGGCAAGGCGGCATACAGGAAATAAAAACACAACATAAAAAATAAAAATAATAAAAAATTATAGTAATAAAATAATAGCCCACCACCACTCATCTAATAAAAGATGACCAACCGCATTAAGGCTTAGTATGATTTCTCAAACCAATCATTGTCTAGATTCCAGATGGAGTTTAAACCCATTGTAGCCCTATGCCCAGGGGTGGGTTTCAAAAATCTTAGCAAGGGGTTCTCTGCCCCATTGCTAGGTGGGCGTGACCATGGCCTGGTTGGTTGAGTCCCGAAAGGGAGATAGGGCGGTATATAAATGCAATAAATCTTAAACTCCTGCACCATGGTGGGGGGGAGCATTTCTGCTCTCCCTGGGCTCCAGAGGCTTTTTTTGAGCCTCCGGGGGGGCGAAAATGGCCTCCCCAGGCTCCGGAGGCCCTCTGGAGGCCGGAAACAGGCCCATTTCTGGCCTTCCTGTATTTCTGATAGGCTTGTTTTCGCCCTCCTCAAGCCTCCCCACATGCCCTGCACTTAGTTACATCCAAAATGGGCCATGTGGGGACTTCTGGGAGGGGAGAGGCGGAGTGGGCAGGGCCAGCCAGGAGTGGGATTTGGGGATTCTCCAAAGTGCACAGAGGTTTAGCTAGAGGTTCTCTCAAATCCCTGTGAAGCAGTGGTGGGTTTCAAATTTTTTAGAACCTACTCTGTAGGTGTGGCCTATTTTGTGGGCGTGGCTTGGCAATCATGTGACAGGTTGGGAGTGGCCACCTTTTAAAATGTGGTGAAACTCATTTAACAACGCTCTTGCTTAGCAACCAAAATTTTGGACTCAATTGTAATGATAAATTCATTCTTTCTTTCTTTCTTTCTTTCTTTCTTTCTTTCTTTCTTTCTTTCTTTCTTTCTTTCTTTCTTCCCTTCCTTTCCTTTACTTTCCTTTCTTCCTTCCTTTCCTTTCTTTTCTTTCCCGTTGGGTCACTGGCAGCGGCAGGCCAGATTGACTTCCAGGTACGCCAGTGGAACCCCCTCTCACCGGTTCTCTAAATTTCACCAACCGGCTCTCGCGAGTAGGTGCGAACCTGCAGAAACCCACCACTGCTGTGAAGCCCAGGCAGCCCCACCCCTGCTGCCTCACTAAGCACATACACCATGATGAAAGGTTTCCCCCACCAAGGGTTCTTCAGCTGTCAAACATTTAAGCAAATATTGCCCATTAGACTGTGTGGGAGGGATTGATTCCATGTTCAGAAGGGTGTGACAAGATTATCAGACAGAGGCATCTATCTACAGCATTAATGTTCTAATATTAAACAATGGGCCACATTTACTATATGAGCTGACTACACGATAGCCTCTTTTTTTAAGCATCATACGTGTTTGGCTAGATATCCTGTTTAAATAAGCTGCTTGCAAGCCTGAGTTCCTTAATGAGCAAATCAAGCATAGCATTGAAATTCTTTTGTCTGCTCTTCGGTATCCTGTGTTGCCAGCTTGTATTTGCTTTTGGGGGGTGAGGTTGAGGGGGGGGAAGTGTGTTCTTCCATAGATCTTTTTATTAGCAAACACGAGGGCTTAGAGAGCTCACGGTTTCAGTTGCAAAAATAAGCATTAACGAGTTGGCTGCTAATGATGCCACGTGCGCGCAGGGGGGGGTGGAATCGGCAAGTGGGGAGGGTCTTTGTTTTCTCTTCCCTTTAAAATAACAATTCAATATCCAGTTAAGTGGCTTCAACAGGGAGCAGCCTGTAAACCCACAAGGTTTGCATTGTCGGGCTCTCTCCATTCTGGGATTCCAATTACTGTAGGACTTGGAGCAGCAGATTGTCAGCAAACTGGTTATCAGCTTTGTGTGATTATAGCACAGTCGGGCCTAATTTGGAGTCAGAGACCTCCCCCCTCCCCCACACACATGCTTTTTCATTTGCATATAGCCACATTTAAGTTTCGGCGCAGCTGAAGGGAGGGGGGACATTGGTCTCCCATCCACCCTACCTCCCCATCCCTGCAAATTCTGAATTTCAGACAATTCCCTGGCAAACGGGTTTATAAGCAGGGAGCCTTGCGGAAGGGAGGAGGGAGAGGAAGTGTTTCCAAACAAGAAAAGGGATGTTAATTAAACACTGTATATTCTTCCACACGTCTCTCTCCGAAAAGCGGTGGGGGTAATGATTCATTTGTTAGTCTACTGAAATGATCATGCCCCGAACATCTTGGTACTGCAAGATTTGTTAGCGTGTAGAAAAAATAATAATAATTGTACTGGCCATTTTCTGGGGGGGGGGGGGATCTTTTCTACATACATTGCATGGGTCTTAAAATAAACGTTACCATCTGCTGGGTGGCCGTGGGAGGGAGAGAAAGTAATTAGATATCCCAGTCTCCAAATCCTCATAGGCAGGTACTTGAATATCTCTGGTATCCTTCAAATTCAAGCAATGTTCTTTAAACTGAGTTTCTGTTCCCCCACCCCCCTCTAGTTAGACTTTAAAGTTAGTCTGTGTAGTTGGACCTTGGTCAAGTTTGAGTAAATGGATCCAGTAATTAGAGAAAGTGTTACCTATAACTCCACATTGAGCTGAGACAGTAGCAGACTTCTATTTTGCACTGGGTTTTTTTTCCTGCTAGCATGCCTTCCACTGATTAGATATAGGATTGTTTAACTCTCCAGTTCATTGGGTCTCTTGTGTATGCCTTCTAGCAACACCATTTCCAAATGATGGATCAGCTATGTGAGCTTGATTATCTCTCCATAAAACAAAGGAAATTGTGATTCAGATGACATCTGTCTGCACATTGGCAATACCGATGGCACCAACCATCGCATGCAAATGTGTTCCATTTTGTGATTTTGTTCTGGCTAAGTAAACACGATAAGGAAACACAGTGCAAGCCAAAAGCCAACTCATCTTCACATGAGACAGCTAAGAGTTGACCCACTACCAACTCACCCCCCTAACGCTATATTTTAAAATAGGGTTTGGCATCCTTAGTTTATAGAATCGGTCAGCTGATAAGTAGCTTCAAATGTAGCAAAGGGCATATACTGTATGTATTGGTATTGCCTCGCACCTCGTTGTGTTCTTTTTCTAAACCAAAAGGGTATCAAATATTGTGTTATATTTTCCTGTATCTATTGAGGCTTTAAAACCTGGGCTGGATTTTAAAACGTAACATATTTTCATGGCTTGTAGCAGAGGTGGGTTGTTGCTGGTTCAACCTGGTTTGGCCTACCTGGTAATGGAATTCAGGCCTGGGTCATAGAACCGGCAGTGACCCAGACCTGCCACGCCCCCCCAAACTGGTTCCCTCGTTGCCACTTGTGCACCACCATTTTGGATTTTAGTGACTGCGCAGGGGGGCAGAATAATTTACATTGAAGAATGCACGCATGTGCACATTGCGCACGGGTTGCGAACCGGCTGTAACTCCAGCAGCAACCCACCCCAGGAAAGTGGGCAAATAAATGTCTTTGGGTAAACAACAGATGAGAATTACTGTGTAAAGCAGAAAAAGAGAGTGTTTAGTTTTCAGGCATAACTCTTCATAATTTTGATGCAATAAAGTATCACCACGATAAGGCTGCAAAGTGGATTTTTTTTGTCTACTTTGGGATTAGTTAGTTAATGTCTTTGAATCAGTCTTGACTCCTGTCAATTGCTTGGACAAGTCCCTGCAGTTTTCTTAATAGGTTTTTTCAAAAGTGGTTTGCCATTGTCACCTCCTTAATGCTGAGAGTGTGTGACTGGCCCAAGATTACCCCACTAGCTTCGTGCTTAACAAGGGACTAGAACTCATAATCGCCTGGTTTCTAACCTGATGTCTTAACCACCATGGTTCTCTGAAAAATACTCGGTGATTTTCCCCCTTTCTTTTTTGAAAGCCTATTTTAGATTTATATTCTATTTCATTCTCACAAAAAAGATTGAAAAATTGTTTATGGCTTCAGCTAGTTACATTAGAGGCATTGTGAAGCATCAGAGAATAAATGTAAGGCGAATAGGATATTACATTATAGAACAAGGATGTCAAACTGTATTTCTTCAAGCGCTGGATCAGCATCCTCCGGGGACAGGGGGAGAAAGACAGGACAGACGGCAGCCAAGATATATGCCTCTTGTAGCACTGCCACGTGTGCCACCTGCCACACCCTGTTTTTAGCCTGGACAGCTTTCTGCAGCACTCTGCTGGCCAAAATGGGGTGTGGGGGAATCACACACGGCCCCCCGCAACCAGTTTTTGGCTTGGGCAGTCTCCTGCAGCACTCTGCTGGCTGAAATGTGGTGCAGGGGGTCTCCCCCTCCCCATGCCCTGTTTTAGCTAGCAGAGCCACTACGGGTCAGTGCTTTGCTATTTCCAGGCTGGCCCCGTGAGCCAGATCTAAGCACCCTGTGGGCCAGATTCAGCCCGCAGGTCTTGAGTTTGACATGCCTGTTATAGACTGAGAGGCTGGTGCCCTGGACACTTGGGTTTTATGTATTATAAGGTTGCATTGGAAAAAAATTAGCCATCCACCCTCAAATGATATGTTTACAACGAATCCTTCATCTGTCTCTAACAATATCCTGTTCCTCTTCCATTATCTTTTTTAGACTGTCAGTCCACCTTGTACATTCTCTTCCCCCTTTTCAACTTCACTTAATCTTGCCAAGCATTGCTGTTTTTTTGTAGCCCATCTCTGATCCCCAAAGTAAGTGAATTCTTGCCTTTTGATTATCAGCTCAAGGAAGCAGTCAGTCTTATAGCAAGATTTTTTGATAGAGTCTTCTCATCCACAGTACTATTAGTAACCAGATCTATATCCGTAATTCAAAAGCATTTTCTCTTCTTTTTCTGCTCCTTCTCAGTCTCCAGCTTTCATTATCACCAAGAAAACTACTGCTTTATTAATCTCACTCATAGACATATCTTTATTCTTCATAATCTTGTTCAATCTAGTCTTCCTCTAGAGGAAGACTTTTATATATCCTTGAGTTTTAAAAAAAAACCAAGCATCTGCTTTTACTTCTTTATTGCAAGTCTATTAAAGTGCTGGTTAACATTGCCATTGTCTACTTGATATTTAACATTTATCATATTTTCACTTTCCATTTTTACTTTATAGTCACATTGACTAAGTTGTCTGACTTTTCCAATCTCTAGTCCATAAAGGTTAGGGATTTTTTCCTATTATAGATCTGTGAGCACTAGTCTCTTCTTTTCTGCAACTTTCTACTTCTATCCTATATATCTGCATTTGATTTTGTTTCCTAAATTTTGCACTATTCAAACTATTACTTTCAGGCCATTTCTCCAACCTATCAATATCATTTTCAATTTTGTTTCTGTCTGCTAGGAAACACCTTTCCCACCTATTTTTGTAACATCTGCAATTTTAATAAGTGTCTCCTTCCCTCTTTATTCATTTGGATTTATATGCAGAAACTGGTTATTTTCAAATACAATGCAACTCCTGCCTCTTTTCTATTGTTTTAATTCTTTTTGAACAAATAGCATCCTTCAGTTGCTAGAATCCAATTATGGGAGTCGTCTCACCATCATGTCTTTATAACTATTAAATCATGTTTTCCATTCTCAAGGTTGTCTTAATTTCCCATATTTTGAACATTATTGTATAGACTGTGAAGGCCATCAACTTTATGAGCAAATGTTCTTTCTGGTTTTTAATTGAATAATTTAAGAAACCCCATTTCAAGAACATTCTAAAGTGCATAAGTTTTAATTAGAGATCCTTATTTCAATGTTGTTGTTCAATGTTATTTTAATTCCCCCAAGATTTAATTTAGAGTTATCCTAATGAAGCTTTCCATGTTCTGACAAAACACATTTGTAGCAGTCTTCTGAAGTATATCTGCAGTCCATAATCCAGATTATTCTGACTATAATTCCAGTAAAATCTCTCTAATAAAATCAACTCCTAAATATATACGCCCTGCAAATGTGCTTGTCATTCTATAATTCCATTTGTGAAAGTTTTCAGTAATAGTATTTTGGTTGCCATCATTTTCTGGATCAACTGCAGCTTCCAGATGTTCTTCAAGGGCAATCTGATGTAGTGTCTCAATAATCCCAAAAGGAAATGCATGAGTGTGTGTGATCCTTTCATTTTCTGAAATACATCGCTGGACCGGTTTATCATGGAGAAGCGAGCTTTTCAAGCAGGCAGCTTTAATCTGTTTATGACTCAAGATGAACAGAACTGCTCAAATTGCAACTAATAGACCATCTGTAGACAGCCCAATAGACAACTTTCAGCAAAAGTATTATGTAATTGTTTCCCTTTGTCTTACTTTGCAGCCTGGCTAAACTTTGACTTTGTTGCCCATTTCACTGTTCATGATGGCTTGTAACTGAGGCATGGGAGTCTGCCTTAGGATGAATGATTTTTGAGGCAGTGGCTAAACATGCTCCTCGCCACAGCTGCCGTCTTCAAAGCCAGTGGCCACCGGAAGTAAAGAAGCACTTCCAACACACTTGTACTTTCCTGGGGAGTGCCACCCTGCCCCACCCCAAACAGACTCTATCTCTGTCTCTCTCTGTATCCAAGCCCCATCGCCTTGCCTAGATTTAATTTCAGTGGTTGCCCTTCAGCCAACCCAATACCAAAATTGGACAACAATTCAAGGTTACTGATGACTTCCTTGGAGTTTGATAATCCTAAAGGCATCCTCCCCTCTAAAGCTCTGAATGATTTCCCCCTAGCAGTTTCATTAGATGTTAAATAAAGCAGAGGACAAAGGAGCATCCCATGAGTCACTGCAGTTTAATGATATATGCACTGAATAGTAATCCATGTGGAAAATCTGTGTTTATGTTGCTCAAAGTAGGGGTTGGCAACAAACAAGGATCCCTCCTCCAAGAACTCCATTAACGCACCCTTAGCATGATAGAATTAATTCTGTCCAAAACCTTCCTGTCAATCCAAGTTCTTCCACTTCTGCCACCTCTTAGTAGTATTTTGTCCTTTCTTGATGTTGCATTTAACACCTTCCTCATTCTGATGAGGATGCTATTTCCAGTCATTTATTGGGATACATAAATAAATAAAAGCGTTAAAGTGAGTCCTTGTGAGCCCCTTGGATTACAAGACAATCAAACCGGTCAGTCCTAGAGGAGATCAACGCTGACTGCTCTTTAGAAGGCCAGATCCTGAAGTTGAAACTCAAATACTTTGGCCATCTAATGAGAAGGAAGGACTCACTGGAGAAGAGCCTAAGGCTGGGAAAGATTGAGGGCAAAAGAAGAAAGGGACAACAAAGAATGAGGTGGCTGGATGGAGTCACTGAAGCAGCAGGCGTGACCTTAAATGGACTCCGGGGGATGATAGAGGACAAGAAGGCCTGTAAGAATGTTGTCCATGGGGTCACAATGGATTAGACACGACTTCGCTACTAACAATAACAAAGTGAGCCAGGATAATAATCAAATCTAGGAAGTGGTGGGCAATATTTCTTCTCAATTCTTTCAGGGTTTATCCATTATGGGTCATGCGATGGGTCCAAGCTTAAGCAAGCTGTAGGTGAGGCAGAGTCAAAGTGGGTAGAGTTAACCTTTTCCCTCTGGTCCTCCCCTTTTCTCTCTCACTTCCAAATAACAGGGTGCAGGAATTGTTCTCAGGTAATTGCAGGTAATTGTTCTCAGAAGCTTGAGCCAATCTGTTGCATAGACATTTTAAAATTACTCTGAAGGTCCCAAGATACCCAAGCCTGACTTAAGGCTTCTATTACAACTCTTAAAGCTATTTATGAAATCATTTAGGTTTATTGATAATTTGGGTTAGTTTACTGCAGATGTTCATTGAGCAACCTGGTCTGCTTTCTAAGACCAGTTTTAAAATAAAGAACGCTTTAAAAACATTTCAAAAAGAAATCCTTTGGTCATTTATAGGATGGGGAACGTGCTCTAATTTCTTTTGTAAATTCTTTCCTTCGCTGCCGAGTGTAGCACAGATGCTCAAAGTATTGATCAAAATATAGCAGGGGTAGCTCATTCTTCTAGCTGTCAGAGGTCACAAAAACTGCAATTACTTGCTATTCAAGGTTATTAAGTCATCCCAAATTAGCTTTCACCATTGTCCTTGCCATCCTCAAGGGATATTGTTAGAAAGAAAGAGTAAAGGTCTTAACCCATCACCACCAATGTTCATATGCAGTCCATGTAAATACATGGGGTTTCGGTTTTTGTAAAAGAGGATTTCTCTCCTGCTTGGTCTCCAAAAATTCCTGTTTAGCCCAAACAGGGCAGGTTTTAAAGAAAATTTCAATGATGGAAAAACATTTATTTTTAATAAATCAATCTTATTTTTAAAATTAAATTATTTGATTTCAATTTAATACATTTGGATAGGAATATGTATGCAGCATATTCTCATCTTCAGTTAATATAAATTGTTAACCCCCTGGCCAACACCTTTCATAGAAAAACCTGAAGGTGAAGCTGATTTCAATCAACTAGTATGAATTTTGTGATATTGTGGCGGTAGCTCTCTTTTCCAACGTTCTTTTTCCCCTAAATGTGTTGGAATTACAATTCTGGAAATTCCTGCCAGAAAGCCTGAAATATTCGAGAGAACTCTTGAGTAATAAGCCATCTTGGCTACAATTGTCAAATCAAAGATATTCTGTAGTGATTTAGAACATGGAGCTCCTCTGAGCTGTTAAACAGGCCCTGGTATTTATTCTTCTCTGAATGTACCTATTATTTATTTTAAGGCTCTTAAACTGATTGTGCTGCATTCTAGACGCTGATTCAGTGTTATGCATCCTGTTCAGATTTTTTTGCCAATTTCATAATTTCTAGTATTATGAGAATAAAGGAAGTTGCCATAAACCATAATAAAACAATAGCACATATTTGGAAAGATTGTATGTCACTTTAAATGTTGAATCACATTAAAAATGTTGAATAACATTTCTCCAACTGATAAGCATTTGCTGTGCAGTTAAAATCCCCAACATGCCCCCGTCCACCTTTTCCCAAACTTTATTTTCCATGAGGAATTTTCCTACTAATTTCAGGAATGTATATTTTTTATTCTTTGAAAACAAATAGTGTATTTCACAGTATAAAAATGTGGGGTGGGAGCATACATCATTTGATTTGAATAAAGGCATAAAATATACTTTTCCTAACAATTCAGTTGTCTGAAATAGTGTAATTTTGCATAGGGAGAAATTTATTAAAATTTCAGAGGCATAAGTAAAATGACTGCAGAATTAGCTTTATTGGTAGTCCTTGACTTACAAACATCCATTTAGTGGCTGTTCAAATTTACAACAGCACTGGGGAGGAAATGACTTACAATTGGTCCATGCAGTTACAACCATTGCAAAACCCCTTGGGATGCATGAGCAAAGTTCAGGTGCCTTGCATTGCATCGTATGTTACAATTGGGTCATATGATCACCATTTATAACCTTCCCAGCCAGCTTCCAAAAAAGCAAATCTGTAGAAGAAGCCAGATTCGCTCAATGACTCTGTGACTCACTTTATAACTGTAGTGTTTCGCTTAACAACCATGGCATAAAAAGGTTGTAAAATCAAGCAAGATTCACCTAATAATGGAAATTCTGGTCCAAATTGTGGTTGTAAATCAAGGATTGCCTGTATAAGTATTCTCTATAATCAGATCTCAGATCTTTTGCTTGGTTACTTACAATTCATTCTGGTGCAGTGAGCAATGTGGATTAGCAAATTTGTAGGGGAAGATATTCTAGCTTATGTTCCAATTTCATAGAGCAGTGATGGCAAACCTTTCTGGCACCAAACCCATGTGCATGTGCGCGCACCAGAGCGCTGGAAACCCAAAGATCAGCTGGCCGACGGACGCATGCCTGTTTTTTGCCCGTTTTCAGGCTGGGTTTTGAGCCATTTTCAGACCTTCAAGCTGTTTTTGTGCTGTTTTCAGGCCATTTGGGGGGTGGTTTTGGGTCAGAAATGGCCTGGAAAATGGCCTGATAAACTGCTTCAAAATGCCCCCAAACAGTCTGGAAACTGCCTGGAAAGTGGCCCAAACACAGGCTGGTTTGGGGACATTTTTCGGGCTGTGTTCAGGCCATTTTCCAACACTCTGGTGACCGTGAGGACCAGCTGGTGACAGCACACGTGTCTACAGAGAGGGCTCTGTGTGCTACGTCTGGCACACGTACCATAGGTTAGCCATCATGGTCATAGAGCTATAACACTTTGGATTGTATGTGAAAGCCTCAGGTTCAGTTCCTGACATTACTAAGAAGAAAAGACCTTGACTAAAATCATGAAACACTTCCATCAGTGGGTATCTACAATTGTGGGCCAGAGGTCTGACTACAGAGGAGACTGCGTGCCTTCATATCAAAAGCAGTTTTTAATAGATCTCTCTGTCATCTCTGCCCTTCTTCCCAATGTAGCACATCTAAAGGAAAGGAATCAAAATAAGAGGTTGGGCAGTTAGTTACCTTGTTCAGAGCAAGAATGCACAATGTAAGGATTTGATTCGAAAGGGTTTATATCAGGGGTGGGTTCCTGCCAGTTCTAACCTCTTCTATAGAAAAGGTTCCACAAATCTACAGTGCCGCTTAGAACCGGTTCCAGCTCCCTCCCCCCGCCAAGATGAAGAGCGAGAGGAGGAATTCTGGAGGTTGAAATCCACAAGTCTAAAAGCTGTCAAGTTTGAAAACCCCTGGGTTTTTTTTTCTAATCCTTCAACTAAAGGATTAGGGGTGCAAGGGTCTTGTAACTTGACA
Source organism: Rhabdophis nuchalis (assembly GCA_039707465.1). Classification (NCBI taxonomy): domain Eukaryota; kingdom Metazoa; phylum Chordata; class Lepidosauria; order Squamata; family Natricidae; genus Rhabdophis; species Rhabdophis nuchalis. The sequence goes on from CM077646.1 coordinate 49,934,843, forward strand.
GCTTTAAGACTTGCGTGCTTCAGATGCCAGGGTTTCTGAGCCAACATTTTAATTGCTAAGCAAGAGCATTGTTAAGAGAGTTTCACCACATTTTACATGTTGGCCACGCCCACCCAGTCACATGACTGCCAAGCCACTTGGTCACATGGTCGGCAAGCCACTGTCCCAGATGAGGCTAGTAGTGTCACCCAGGCACGCTACCTATTCATTCCTTTTCAGCAGGTTACTTGTTTATGGCAGTTTTCTCTCTGCTGGCTTCATAATTATGAGAAACCACATGATTTGCTCGTAAAAATCAGTGACCTATAATCCTATCAGTGGTAAGCAGGTGTGATCTTTAGGGTCTGTCTACCAGCCACTTCTCGCCTAAAATTAACATTTTTGCTTGATGGTGGCTTGTACTCGATACACACACCATTCATGCTTTTTGGTGGAGGAAGCTTTCTGAATATCTGCCAGCTTTTATGCTGTGATAGAACTGAAGAAGAGCAAATGTTTTAACTGCAAGGTTGTTTACTGCAGGGGGGGGGGGGAGTATATATTATGTCATCAGCAGCATATACGATAATGAAGTGCTGCACTGCAGGCAATTAATTTCAAGATTTAAATAGATAAACAGGAGAGGGAGAGACTGTTCTTTGTCTTTCTGTAGCTGTGTTCCGAGGACCACTAACTTCCTCACTTATTCTTATTGCTGTAACTCCATCGTGTTATCTTTAATTGAGTTACTTTAAAGAATGTTACAGGTTTAGTTTTCTTTCTCATGTTTCTCTTAGTTTCTAAATTTAAGCTCTACACAACATCGCAATGTTTTTTGAACCAAGACACTTGGGTGGTCTACCTGAAAATATCTGGGCTGTTACATCTTTTGCCTCCTACTAATTTTTATTTTATTTTTATCCTACATTTATTATTTTTATAAATAACTCAAGCTGACAAACATCTCTATTACTCCTTCCTCCTATTTTTCCCATAACAACAACCCTGTAGGGTGAGTTGGGCTGAGAAGGAGTGACTAGCTCAAAGTCACCCAGCCAGCTTTCCTGGCTAAGGCAGGACTAGAACTCGCAGTTTCCTGGCTTCTAACTTGGAATTTTAACCACTAAATTGTCTATCCCTTTAACTTCTTGTATATAATAATAATAATAATAATAATAATAATAATAATAATAATAATAATAATAATAATAATAATAATAATAATATTTATTTATATACCGCCTCCTCTCCCCAAAGGGACTCAGAGCGGTGCACAGGGAATAAAAACCAATATAAAATACATAGAAAAATAAATAGTTAAAAAACGAATTAAACAATTGTCCCTGCGCTAAAATCCCCTAAATTAAATTACACTAAAACCCCTAAAACCCTATCAAAAGACGGGAGCCTAACCTAGGCCGGCCAAGCAGAAAAAGTGTGTTTTGAGTTTTTGATGGAAGGAGCGGAGGTCCGTAGTTGTTCTAATTTCGGGGGGAAGGTCGTTCCAGAGGGCTGGGCCCGCCACAGAGAAGGCCCTTCCCCTGGGCATCGCCCGCTGGCATAGCCTAGTGGACGGCACCCGGAGTAGTCCCTCTCTGTGGGAGTGGATCGGCCGCAGGGATGTATGAGGCAGAATCTGATCCCGCAGATAGCTAGGTCCCGTGCCATATATTTTTTTCCTTTGGAATGCAGTTTTTCTAGATGCGATTTTTGATGCCCTCAATAAAATCAGAACACAAAAAGTATCACTGATACTTTTGGAACTACCATTTTTTTTGTACAATTGTAGAACATCAAGGACAAGAAAGCAGTTTCTGTAAATCCCAAAGGAATTCCAATCTCTTCTGTACGAATCTCAAGATTTCTAACTTTCAAGACTATGCTGGAACTAAATTTTCCAGAAAATTCCCAAACAGAAATCTCTTCAACTATTTTGTTAAAACTTTCCAACAACTTCAGAGACAAGGAATATTGCTTCACATATCTTTCAAAGATATTAAATCCACCCTTTTGATCTATGTTATACAGTGCTCAAGCTACAGCGTTTCAAATAATAGGGACTTTTAAAAAACCCTCACTGTACCTAGTAGATTTATTTGTTTTGGACATTGCACTCAAATAAGCCCTCCCCCCAGAATAAGCCCTCCCTGAAAATATTGCAACAAAGCAGCAGCCACGAGGTGACCATGCTCATTGCATGGTCAAAAATAATAAGACCTCCCCAAAAATAAGGCCAAGCGCTTATTTCAAGGGGGGGGGGGCATAAGAAAATAAGACCCTGTCTTATTTTCGGGAAAACACGGTAATTTGAGGAAGGCAGAAAACTAAATGCAACATTACCTCCAATCTTTGCTGTTTTTTTTTCCAGCGGAAAAGAAAAAATGATTCTTGACTGCATAATGTCAACGGAAAAAATGCAAGACACAATTATTCAGCTCCTCAGTAATGTGATACACACACACACACACACACAGAGCTTTGCACAACAAACTATGTAATTAAAAAACAGATGTGCAGTTGAATCACCATTCTTGATTTTCCAAATGTGTGAAGGAGATCTTATGTTTAGGAATGATTCCTTCATGTAGCTTACTTAGAAACATTTCAATACAAAAGCTGAACTTCAAGGACATGCAAAACAAGCAAAAGCTTCTCATCTTTCTAAAACGAATTAACTTCTTGGTTTTTAAAGAATTGTAGATCCATCCATTCACAACCGTTCCTGAGCAATTATCTGACCATTTTTTAAATCAGTTTTCTTCTAGGCAATAACTCTGTTTTGTATTCATCCCTCTCATCCCAGTTCAAGCGGTTTAAATCTCAAAGTGGTGTCCTGTTGGCATGTACATACAGTATATGAGTATATTCTTTGGCTTCTGTGCACAGCATTACCCTGCCTGATGTCTGAGATGTCACAAAATTACTATTCCCTGAGGAAAAGTCAGCCAGAAATAAAGCATATGGAGATAGGGGATGGTGGTGGAAAGAGAATGATGGGTCTTCTTCAGGGAACACACTGTTTTCTTTCAAAGACAACAGAGTTCTCAATGATTCATAGAAAATATGTGGGCTTTATGAATTATTCTGGAAATGTAGAATGCCACTGTAATTATAAAATCCCAAAAATGTTTCTTCAGTTGTGTAACTTCGTAACAAGACTTCCATAATCTGGTATCCATGGCTATAAAAACCTGTTGCTGCTTTTCCAAATTACTCTCAAAACAGCTTTTAAGAAGATTAAATAAATTCAATACATACAGTAATACAAGAATGTAGAATCTGAAATATACAAAATGTTCCATAATGCAACCCCATTTGAAACCAAGAAAGTCATTGCAAATTAGATAAAACTAGATTTATTTTACAAATATTGAATTGATGCAATCTTATGTAACAAATCCAAAATCACTAAGAGAGTGTATTATACATGCCGCAAATGAATGTATCTTTCAATATAGTGTATACATTTAGTACAATACAATACAATAGCAAGAGTTGGAAGGGACCTTGTAGGTCTTCTAGTCCAACCCCCTGCGTGGGCAGGAACCATACATTTAATGTATGTCCTATTGAAAATAGAAAAGTTTAAACAGACATAGTGAATGGTGTTGGTGTATAAATTTCCTCTTCTCTGTTTTATTTTATATCCTTAATTTATTTGGCTAGTTAGTTGGTTATTAGATTTTATCCCGCTTTTATTACTTTATTCTTACTCCTTTATGTCCCTTTTCATAATGTTGCTTACACTGAAAGCAACAGTATGAAGGAGATAACTAGATATGCATTGTTTCCTCCTGCTTCTCTTTCTTGGATCTACATCAATGAATATTAATGAAGTTTCACCTGCCACTTTGGTATTTGACATAAATGCTAGCTGATAAATAAGGTACTTTACTTTGAAACTCCCAGGTATAATGTTTTTCCTTATAGTTTTTGGCAATAGTAACTCAGAAACTAAATGTTTGATGCAAAACCATTTTTTTCAGAGACCAGATCTCTTTGACAACCAGATTATTCTTTTGATTTTGTGATAAAGCTCCATTCTCCAGAATGTTAGGAAGTTATTTATGCCATAACCAGTTGCGTAGGTGTGTAGAATGGGCAAAACGATCTGCCAACAGAGAGTAAGCGGCCTTTGTTTAAAGCAACAGAAATATAACACAGTCAGGCATTCAAATACATTGTACATTACAACCCTAAACTTGGTGGTTTTTTCCATATAGACTAAGCCCTAGTTGTGCAACCAGAGAATTCAAACATTATAGTTATTATTCTCCCACAGTATTTTTTTTTAAATTAAAAAATTATTGCAGAAATATTTTTCCAGTAGTATATAATAGTAACCATTTGCTATATCGTGACTAGAAATCCACAGAGCTCAGGCTCTTCACCCATTCTTCTTGGGATCCACCCAGGATCAATTCTGTACCTCTCCAAGCAGGTGTGAGGAAGATTTTTACGTGGCACTGTGCCCTCAATCAAAGTTGACAATCCTCAGCCAAAATTCTGATTCCGTGCCTAGCGGCTTCTTGTATTTCTATGGTCTTCCCTATCTTTTATCTTTATCTATTATTTTAATAACTGTAGTGAAGAAACTGTGTACCATCGTGTGCAACCTTGGGCAGAGGAAGTTTACAAAATGTCATTTAGACTTAAACAGCAAATTATGTACTTGGAACACTAACCACTGCTACAGTGATGGGTTTCAAATTTTTTAGAACCTACTCTGTAGGTGTGGCCTATTTTGTGGGCGTGGCTTGGCAGAGTGGGAGTGGCCACCTTTTAAAATGTGGTGAAACTCATTTAACAACGCTCTTGCTTAACAACCAAAATTTTGGACTCAATTGTGATGATAAATTCTCTTTCTTTCTTTCTTTCTTTCTTTCTTTCTTTCTTTCTTTCTTTCTTTCTTTCTTTCTTTCTTTCTTTCTTTCTTTCTTTCTTTCTTTCCTTCCTTTCCTTTCCTTTCCTTTCCTTCCCGTTGGGTCACTGGCAGCGGCGGGCCAGATTTACTTCCAGGTACGCCGGTGGAACCCCCTCTCACCGGTTCTCTAAATTTCACCAACCGGCTCTCGCGAGAAGGTGCGAACCTGCAGAAACCCACCACTGCACTGCTAGTTCCAGATCTGCTGGGCATTGTTGGGTGCCTGCTGAGAATCGATGGCCTGAAGCAATTAGGTTTTTACTAAGTATACCCTGTGAGCACCTTTGTTATAAAGCTACCAATCGAAGCTAAAAACTGAACCCTATAGCCATTTCATGATCGCTTGCAAACAACTCATTGGCCCTAGAGATCATCTGAATATCACTTCTAATGAAAAAAAAAAGTATCTAATAATGATAAGGACATTTTAATATGTTATATCAACATAAAATCAAAGTTGCTCTCTCAAACGTGCAGGTATTCTCTCACGCCCTTTGTTCTCCAAGACTGTTAAGAGCCATTTGCTACCTCTGTGGCAGGTAAACTTTGCTTTTCTTATTATTCTAATAAAAAAAATATCGGAATCCTATCTTCCTGTAAACCCACAATCAAAATTAGTTGTAGCCTATTGCAGTGGATTAGAATGTAGGATGCTGATTTTCTGCGAGCAGAGAACTAACCCAGATTGCTGTAATGTACCTTCTGTTTATTAAATTATATTTTCTCACCGAAAAATTATATTTTTCGGTGTAAAGACATGCAGAGTTGTCTTCTGTTTAGTAAACATAATTATTTTTACACAGAATACTTTAGGAAGGGGAACTGTGTGCTGGGCTCTCTTTTTCCTTTTCTCTCTCTCCACTGGAAGAAAAAATAATAATACTTAAAGCTAACCTCTATGGATTTCCTTCACTCAGAAGAGAAACTCCAGAATGCATGAAACACCAGCACCTTCTGCCTGATCCATATTCATAACCTTTCTTTACTGTGACTGATTTATGCCCCTTTGCGCCCCCAGGGTGTTCAGTCTAAAATAAAGGCAGACCAAATAGAAGCCAAGTACTTCTTTCGGCAGGAGGAAGGAAAAAGAGCAGTCAAGCTGTTCAAGAAAGAGAAACTCGTTTCTATAAGAAGGTTTGGTTCTATAAGTTACACAACCAGGAAATAATATTTGCCAAAAGATGGGAGCATTGGTTTGGTTTGGTTTGAGTAAAACCCTCCAGTGTCTGCATATTGATTCAGCAGCTCTGTAGAGGTGGCGGCCGTTGCTTTCATTATTTATCTAGTGCCATAAGTGCACAGCCATTGGGATTGCCAGATGTCCCTAGTATGATAGTCCTGGAAGTCTGTCTGGTGAAATGAACAGAGCGTCAATTGTTAACCTGGGAAACCTGGATTCCAGTCCATACACAGCCATCTTTCAAAATGGGTGGCATAGTCATTTCCACCCAATCTTCATTACAAGAGTGTTGTTATGACAGGCATACCATATATAACCGTGCTATTCAAAACTCATTCAAAGCTAGCTGGGAAATACAGAGGGAGAGATGATAGACAGACACAGACATAGATAGATAGATAGAGAGGGATAGATAGATAGATAGATAGATAGATAGATAGATAGATAGATAGACAGACAGACAGACAGACAGACAGACAGACAGACAGACAGACAGACAGAGAGAGAGAGACTGGCAGACAGACATGGATGGATGGATAGATAGACAGACAGACAGACAGACAGACAGACAAAGACTGGCAGACAGACATGGATGGATGGATGGATAGATAGATAGATAGATAGATAGATAGATAGATAGATAGATAGATAGATAGATAGATAGATAGATAGATAGATAGATAGATAGATAGATAGATAGAGTAGTTAGAGCGAGCAAGCGAGGTATCAACCTGATGGGTAAGGAGCATGCAGCTATGAGGTTGGTTAGTGCCTTGAAAGATAGATAGATAGATAGATAGATCCCTCTCTCTTTTAGCTTTCAGTGTTAACATTTCATTCTTTTTTAATGGCATAATTGACTGTTTTAATGACTTAAAATATAAACAATATGTCATTTGGATATGATTGTATGCTTTTTATGTTTTCACTGTACATTGCCCAGAGTTGTCCTGTGACCACGATGGCTGGGTGGCTTTCAAATTGGATATATAAACAAGTTGATTTTTTTAAAAACAAAAATCAAAGTTCAGCTGATCACAATAACTAGTCCTTAATTTGTTTAGTAATAATGCACTTTGATTCTGTTATCACCATAAAATTAATTGGGGCTGAAAGTAGCCTTGGAAAACCTTTTAACTGCTTAGTGCATGGCTTTAGGGTCAAGGAATGAAAAAGGCTGCATTCTCTTCCTTTTTCAAAATTAACTTTGGATATGAAGGCTCACATGGGCAAAGCTGCACAGGGGACGCCTACACTTGACTCAGAGCTGAAGATGGGGTGTGTGTGTGCCAGACAGCCAAGTCAAGACATGGAATGAGAGAGGGGCTCAGGTTAACCAAACGATGCTACCAGAATCCCACAATGCCCACGTCTTGATCGGACAGCCTTAAGTTTTGATGTCAGCGCGATTCAAACTCAGACAAACTCTTCTAAGTGTTTCCCTTGGCCTTTGAAAATTGCTGGGAGTTGTGTTGTGCTGTTTCTCCCCCCCCCCCCCTTTTCTTTCTTTTCAAAGTGCTCTACTATGTAACTCTGGCTGCAAACAATGGCTATAGAAATTGCTTTGACCGTGTCAGCAGAGTGGATGGGATGGTGGTGGGCTGTTCTGCTTGGCCCTAATTCCAGAAACTGAGCTAGCCAGCAAGAGAATGCTTTTGCAAACATTTCACCAGCAAAAAGCAGCCCTGTGCTTTTCAGGGAAACTTCACACCGGGGTGATGTTGCAAGCTTTCTGCCCAGAAGTGCAGAAGTCATTTGTTGTTGTTGTTGTTGTTTTGTTTTCAAGCTGGCCAGGAAGAGGGGAACCTCTGCTCTATCTAGGATTTGGCAAAGGGCTCCTAACAGCTGAGAGTAGCCCTCTTTTCTCCCCGTCACAAGAGCGGCTCATGCTGAGCAAGGCTCATTAAATATTCACTTCCAGCTGCAAGCAGCTCATTAAGGCAGCACCAAGCAGTGACGCTGCTGCTGGAAAACCGTGTCTTGCTGGGCATCACCATGCAGAGGCTCAGTGGAACGCTGGATGCTCTCCTTCTCAGTGCCTTCTCCGTGATGACCAGCTTATGCTCCCTGCTTTGCATTAAGTACAGGTAAAAGACGGCACCGGAAAGCCTTAGGCAGATGGACTCCATTCGTTCATTCGGGTTTGGGATCTTTGGCGGGCGCATCCTGGGGTGCGGCCATCGGAGTTGCCTTCCAAATCATTTTCATGGGTTGGGGAGTCTTACCGACAAGCAATGTTGGATTTTCTGGGCATGGTTTTCATAGGAAATACAGCATAGAAGAAAAAGAAAAAGCCGGAGGCCGGGAGAGAGACGAGGCAAAGTTGTGTTAGGTTTCGGAAAGTTTGCAACTTTCTGAAGGAAGGAAGATTCCCCCAGGTGTCGGTTTTAGATGGTCTTTCCTTGATGTTAGGTTGGAACGTTTGCCACAGGGTTGTGGTTGTCCCTCTTAAATTCCCTTTTGAGGAGCTGTTGCAGAGCTTGGAAGTTTAAGTACAACCTGAACAAACCTCAACCTCACTGCTGCTAAACTTTTTGGACAACCCGTTTAATAATCGATAGCATACTCTGCTCTTAAATGAATGAAACAGCTTTTTCTCATTGGAAGTTCCTGGCATCCTAACTTTTTCTTTAAATAACCAACAGCAACCATCGGCATTAGGAGAGAAGGCAGAGTCTGAAGTGGGCTTGTTCAACTGGCCTGTCGAAATGTTTGATTTTGTACAAAAGTGCTCCTAAACCCTGAAGGTAGTGATGCTATTTCTCTTCCATTTGCAGAAAATGTTTCCAGACAGCTCATTTCTATGTAGAAGACAGCAGTTCTCCTCGGGTGGTACCAAACGAAACCGTCCCCATTATTCCCATCCCAGGTAAGAAAGGCCTCGCCTCATTCGTCCGTGCCTTGGTTTGATCATGGATGCGACTGTTTGAATTTGTTTAACCATTTCTCCTAGTTTGGGTACAATTAAAATGAGTTGCTCTTCACAGTCCTATGATTTCTTCCCATGGTTTAAGCCTGTTGTCGTTGATAGTCCTGTTTCTGTACAATAATTATTTAAAATGGAGTAAAAGGTGTGGAGTTTAACTTTTTTTTTTTCCTTTGGATGAAATCCTTTTGATGGTTTCACAAAGGAAACCTCTAGATGTCATATAGAATTTGTCTTTTTTGACTCTGGTATCTGGTCCTGAATGGGTCTTTAATTCCATTTGCCTTTTCTACTGAAGTTCAAAATCTTCATCTTAATGCTCAGCAATGTCTACTAGAGGTAAATGGGCAGCATAGTCTTGTGTATTTATACTTAGAAGAAAAACATGTTTAATTCACTGCCAGTCTTCTCTCTCTCTCTCTCTCTCTCTCTCTCTGTCTCTCTCTCTCTCTCTCCCTCCCTCCCTCCCTCCCTATCATCTATCTATCTATCTATCTATCTATCTATCTATCTATCTATCTATCATCTACCTATCATCTATCTATCTATCTATCTATCTATCTATCTATCTATCTATCTATCTATCTATCTATCTATCTACCTATCTATCATTATATATCTATCTAACTCTATCTATCTATCTATCTATCTATCTATCTATCCATCCATCCATCCATCCATCCATCTATCTATCTATCATCTATCTATCTATCTATCTATCTATCTATCTATCTATCTATCATCTATCTATCTATCTATCTACCTATCTATCATTATATATCTATATCTATCTATCTATCTATCTATCTATCTATCTATCTATCTATCTATCTATCTATCTATCATCTATCTATCTATCTATCTACCTATCTATCATTATATATCTATATCTATCTATCTATCTATCTATCTATCTATCTATCTATCTATCTATCTATCTATCTATCTATCTATCTATCTATCTATCTATGAATTTTGACATAAATAGCATTTTGGTTTAGGAAAAGCAAGCTCTTGGATACATATTTATATTTGCCAGGATACTGACATATAGGTAGGTCATCAGATCCCAGCATTTTAGTATAGTTCAATTTTGTTTCCAGCTTTTAAAAAAATAAGTTAGTACACATCTTTTTATGTAACCAAATGAAGTAGCTTTATTTGAGGTGAGCAGAATTATAGCTGTTCAATATTGTAAATCTTTTTTTGGACTTTGTCATTTTTGCTCAGTGCTAAGCACCTACTTAGGATTATTCTACTTGAGTATAAAACGATTTGGGTCTCATTTTTATTTCAGAATTAAATGCATGTTTTGCCCTTTCACAGTTTGTTCACTCTTTTATTATCAATGACTTATTAAAATAAGTCTACATACAATGATTTTTTGTGTGAATGTGAGCTGAATTCCACTGATGGGAAGGTTTGATTATTGCTCTATACTGTTTTAATTCCTTTATAAAGGAAGCCTAATGTATACTTCAAAATGATTCGGGAATGTCATGGATTTTCTCTGACAGTTTGTAAAGGGTGTTGTAATAAGATTATGTTGTTTGTATTCTTTTTGCATATATTGTACTGTATTGGGTAAAGAACTCAGTGATTTGAGTTTTGCAATTACTAAATTAATTGATCAATACTGGTCAGAAATAATAGAAAGTTAGATAACTGAAAGTTGCTATTAGTTCATCCAGCTCATGTCTAACATGGTGGTCATGGAATTATGGGAGCTGAACTCCAATACATCTGAAGAATGCCAAGTTGGGAAAAGATGATCTACTCCAAGTTACAAATGAATAACTGTGACAACTCTGTGAAAAATCTCTTTGACTCTTTTGAAAAATCCTTAGAAATAATTATGATCCAATTGTGTCAAATAAAGATGAACAAATCCAAAGTTTGTATGAATTTATGGCTTCTATTAGCATTCCAGATGATGAAAGTTTTATAACATTCATGATTGGAATATATTCTCTTTAAAATGGTTGCCAGAGCATATATGCATGGAGGAGTCCCTTGGGATGCTGTTATTGAAAGTTGATCTTTGGATATTTTTATTTTCGAATTTATATATAAAAAATCTATAAGATTGCCTCCAAAAAAAGTCTCTGGGTAATGTTCTTACATAGCTTTTCTGCACAGATGTTGTCCTGTTAGCTGTAAAATATATCAGAATTGTCTGGAACTAGTTATCGCAATTTATTTATTTTTATTTTTTATTTTATTAAATTTATACCCCGCCCTTCTCCTTGCAAGGACCCAGGGTGGCGCACAGGCAATATTAAAAACCATACAAAATACAAAAATATTATTAAAAAACTATTAAATTCTATCCCGTGCTAAAACCCATTATAAAACCCTAAGAATTTTAAAATTTATCCACATTTAAAAGTCAGAAAACGGGGGTTATGCTAGGCCGGCTTGTTGGAATAAATAAGTCTTGAGACGTTGGCGGAAGAGGCGGAGGTCTGAGGTGGTGCGTAGTTCGGGGGGTAGGTCGTTCCAGAGGGCTGGGCCCGCCACAGAGAAGGCCCTTCCCCTAGGCGTCCCCAACCGGCATTGCCTGGCCGACGGTACCCGGAGAAGGCCCTCTCTGTGGGAGCGGATCGGTCGAAGGGATGTATGGGGCAGTGGCAATGTATTAATGCCCTTCATTTCTCTGTAACATTCTTCTCACCTTCTTATTATGTAGCACATTATATTATGTAATCCCAAAGGTGCTTTTTCAAGAGGCAACTGGACTTTCTGGTTTTTCTTTGAAGACGTTTCACTTCTCATCCAAGAATCTTCTTCAGCTTCTTGGATGAGAAGCAAAACATCTTCAAAGAAAAACCAGAAAGTTCAGTTGCCTCTTGAAAAAGCACCTTTGGGACAACCATGATCTGGATGACTGAGAATCTACATAGACATATATTATGTAATCTTCACCCCTAGAATGTCAGAAATAGCCTAAATTATCAATCTCCAATTTGTTAGTGCCTGTGCAATGAACTATATGCTTATTATACCGCTCCGAGTCCCTTTGGGGAGAGGATGCGGTATACAAATAAAATTATTATTATTATTATTATTATTATTATTATTATTATTATTATTATTATTATTATTATTATTATTATTATTATTATTATTATTATTATTATTATTATACGTTATTTCTGTTTCCCATACTTTTCTGAAGTACTAAGTTACCCTATAAAAGATGAACAAGATGAGTCTACATAATCAAAGGGTTTAGGTCGAAGGAGCTTTTCAGCTGTTGTGACAAAAGACTAACAACTTTACACTAATGTGTAAAATCTTTAATCTTTCAAACTCTACCAAGATATAAAAAGTAGAATGCTAGGGAACAAATTTCTGATTCAGATATTTCATATGCTAACTTGCTATATAAAAAATAAACCAATTGAAAAATTTCAAAACACAGTTTTTCCTCCTACTGCAGGGGTGTCAAACTCAAGCCTTGTGGGCCAGATCTGGCTCATGGGGTGCTTAGATCTGGCCTTCAAAAGAGCAGCCTGCAGCGCCTCTGCCAGCGAAAGCAGGGCCCAGTCGGGTCATGAGCAGCCCTCCTGAGCTCCATTTTTGCTGACAGTGGGTTGCAGGAGGCTGTCGCAGCTGAAAAAGGAGGTCACAAGGGCAGCAGGTAGCCCATTATCACTGGCAGAGGGTTGCAGGAAGCCATCACAGGCAGAGCGCTTGGGCCACCAAAAGCGCCCCCAACATGAGTGACATTGAGCTGGCCATGCCCACCTTGGTTACACCCATAACCAAGGTCCCCCAAGGTCAAATACAACCCTGATGTGGCCTTCAATTAAATCAAGTTTGACACCCTTGTTTAATGCAGAAACCCAAGCCGTTATACATCTTTCCGCAATAGTCTTCTTTTTTTGACACATAGGACTAGATCTTTAATCATCCCCAATCAGCAGGACCATTGACCTTGATGGGAAGGATAATGCATCATGACTAGATGATAGGAATAGAGCAGAATTATCACTTACCAAAAGGAAGCATTCACCCATAATTATGAGGGGCTAGGATGTGCGTATGCGTGAGTGTTTTAAATGATGGCTACTTGCAGTTTTTCTTTGTGCATTTATTTTTGTACTTTTGGGGGCCTACTAACCAATTTCTCCTTTTTTAAGGAGAGAAATGGAGTATAGTGATTTAAATAGATGATTAAACAACATTTTGGAAATAAATGGTAGACAATTCATTAATAAGTAATATTCATGTTGGCCTTCAGCTCTTCACTTCTGTGCCCCAAAAGTTCCTAATCGCTCTCTCTCTTTCTCTCACACATACACAAAGTGATTAGGAATATATAATATAAGTGAAATTAAGTGAAATGATCTTGTACATGTAAGAAAAGATCCAGATACAGTCATGTTTAGAGAAGACACTGACATCGGGAACTTTAAGTCATTATTCTCTCTTCTGTATTGATCAGACCATACTTAGAATATTTCATCCCATTGCGGGCATCATGTGTCAGAGGAGATAAACCAAAATGAATAGAAAGGTGCTTTTTTTTCTGATTCACTCCCATCTTCCATAGAAACTCTAGAGGAGATTGTTGCCTGTTGGTAGATCTACTGTCTACCCTGAACATTTCCAGCTTTAATGAAATAGCAATTTGCAAAGAGATCATTCAAGTAGAATAGCCAGAATGAGGTACAGTATCTACAAATATTTGGATAATATAGAAGGGGAAGTTCTGTTGGAAGGGCCTGATTCATGTGTTTTCTGAGCTTCTTGCTCAAGCCAGAAAAAATCTTCCAGTCCATCCTCCTAAGCAATTTATTGATGCAGCTTTCCAATGACTGCCCATCAATTCTTACACCTATTATGGTAGTGACTCCACCCCCACACCAAACCATTCTAAAAATTCTTCTTTTTAATAATAATAATAAATAATAATAAATTTTATTTATAACCCGCTCTCTCTCCCCGAGGGGACTCGAGGCGGGGCACAGGGAAATTAAAAACAAATTGAAACAGACAAAATACAAAGTTAAAAACACATTAAACATATCCTGCGCTAAAAACATCTATAAAAATAAAAACTATCCCTAAAAACCCCTTAACACTATTAAATTTACTTAAAATTACCCTAGGCCAGCCAAACGAAAGAAATGAGTTTTTAAAAGCTGTCGGAAGGAGCGAAGGTCCGTGGTTGTTCTGATTTCGGGGGGAAGGTCGTTCCAGAGGGTCGGGCCCACCACAGAGAAGGCCCTTCCCCTGGACGTCGCCCGCTGGCACAGCCTAGTGGACGGCACCCGGAGAAGTCCCTCTCTGTGGGAGCAAATCGGTCGCAGGGATGTATGAGGCAGAATGCGATCCCGCAGATAGCTAGGTCCCGTGCCATGGAGCGCTTTAAAGATGGTAACTAACACCTTGAAGCGCACCCGAAAGACGACAGGCAGCCAGTGCAGCTCGCGCAGGAGCGGTGTTACATGGGAGAACCTAGAGGCTCCCATAACTACCCGCGCGGCTGCATTCTGGACTAGCTGAAGCCTTCGAGTGCACCTCAAGGGGAGCCCCATGTAGAGAGCATTGCAGTAGTCCAGTCGGGATGTCACGAGGGCATGAGTGACTTTTTGATGGTCTCCTACTGTCAATAAAACACTATCACTTCTGATTCTTTTTCCCCCTCTTTGGAAAACATGAGAACATGATGAAATCTTTCATGCTTATATTGATTCTGGAAGTAAAGTACATATGACATTTTAACAAATGCCAGCTCCTTATAGTAATCTTATTTGCTAGTGCTAACCTGGCAGTAGTTTTAAATTGATAGTTAAATATCTCTCTATGGAACTGTACTGCTGTTTCATTGAGCTGAGTGAACCTAATTTGATTTAGTTATACAGACACACTGGAAGCAATCTGACAGTGTATCTAAAACTGTGAAATATCCTGCACTTCTCTTTAAAAAATAAAATCAGTCCTGTGAGGATTTTTAACATGTCCAGAATACATTACATTAATGTAAGTCCACAAAGGCAGAATTGTCTAATAATTTAACTGCCCTACTTTCATCTGAGAAAATTTACTTCATCTCGGAACATAAAATTAAATAACTTATAAGTATGCTTTCATCTATGTGAATTTATGCTGAAAATCTGAGTCCTCATTGTGATTCATAATAATTTCGACTATGCATCCTAGAGAAACCCCAAACACTGACAGGATCATATATTCACTTTCCCCTAAGCTATTAAACACATATGTGAATTTTTTAAAAAAATACATCTCATGCCCTCAGGGGAAAAATGCTCTGCCTGGATGGCAGCCTTGCTGAATGTTTATTAATTACTACCATCCTCAGTGTAAACCCCTTTTAATTTTTTTTTTTCATTTGTTAGATGGCTGTATTTTAGACAGATCCCGGTTACCATTTTACTGAGGTAGTCATAGAAGTAAAATAAGAAAAGAAAAGCAATATTGCTGTTCCTCCTCTCCAAAAAGGCAAAGCTATTTCATTTTTTAAATCCACATTAAACGTTGAGAATATTTTGTAATGATAGTAGTTTTTTCCCCGTTCTCCCCTGCCTCTCCCCCCCCCCAAATTGAACAGATGCAACCAAGAAATTTCTTAAATGGCTTTTGCCAAACGTAGGCCCTGCTAATTATTTTGAACAACTTCCATCATCCTTGAGCAAGGGCCATAGACTAGGAGATAATGGGACTTAGATATAATGGGATCACAATAATTACAATACAATACAATAATACAATACAATACAATACAATAGCAGAGTTGGAAGGGACCTTGTAGGTCTTCTAGTCCAACCCCCTGCGTGGGCAGGAACCTTATACCATTTCAGACAAATGGCTATCTAACATCTTTTTAATTGGGCTACATAAAGTTGGCTTGAACTTTAAGGAACAGAAATGGGATGGTGGTTGTTTTCAAGAAGAAGCTTTTACAAGTAATTTTGTGTCCATCAACCATGATCTCCTTGTATTTGCTTGTAGAGCAAATGATGATTGTTCAGATACCTAGCCTGTAGGGGGTTGGACTAGAAGACCTCCAAGGTCCCTTCCAACTCTGCTATTGTATAAATGAAGTACTAGCCTGATTGACCTGAATTATATTCTTTTATTTTAACTTTTTTTTATTTTTTGTTCTCTATATCCAATTAGAGGTATACATTGACATAGTTATTATTCTTTTTTACATTGGTTGTTCTTATACATTTGTCATTCCATTCACAGGGTTATGACATACCGTTTGGTTTGCTTTGTTTACTGTCCCTCGCCTGTTTTGACACCACCTTTTTTTCCCTTTCTTTCCTCCCTTCCTTCTCCCTTCCTTCCTCTTTCCTTTCCCCTTCTTTCCTTACCTCTCCCCTACCCTTCCCCTTCCCTTTCCTACCCTCTCTCCTTCTCTCGATCTCCCTTCCATCTTCCTCTCCTCACCTCTGTCTTCCTTCCCTCCTCTTCCTCTCATCTCCTCTCCTCCTCTCTTCCTTTTTTTTCTATTGTTGTAGGTGTCTCTTCCAGCTCTTACTTTTTATTTTCTTGGGGTGGTATTTCCGCAAATCCAAAAATAGTTAAATAATCATTTCTTGGACCTAAACTATATTCTCTTCCTTATCATGAGAGGAAAATGTTTAAGAAATGGTGTTTTAAATAAACACATACCATAAATTATACTATTTGCTCAGGAAAGAATTCAATTTCTTCTTTGCAGACTATATGCTTTCCTTGTAATTTAAAGGTAAGCCTGTGCGCAACATCAGTAATTAACGTACCTCTCCGTGGTTGTTGTTGGCATGGTTGCATATTAGATTATTTCCTAATTGGAAGAAATTGTGATTAATTATTTCATACGTTTCCTTTATGTTCTGCCCCTTTTTGGAGGAAGAGACTGGAGACCTCTACAGCAGTGTCGCTCAACCTCAGCGATATTAAGATGTGTGGATTTTCAATTTTCAACTCTCAGAATTCCCCAGCTAGCAATTCTGGAAGATGAAGTTGTCGAGATGGAGAGACACTGCTCTAGAGCACATGGTAGCCAATGATACCAATGGCATATTATCTCAGTTCCCAGAAGATACTTAGCTTGATCAATGGGGAAGACTATATTTTGGGAATACCAGAAGATCCTGAAAAGATCAAATTTGGCGCATAGATACAGTTAAACTAACTAAACCTAGTCAGTCATATCATGGGAACATGTCAAGATACACACTTATTGCTTATCTACTATTCTCCAAGAAAAAGATATCAAAAACCCAGGCTACTGAAAAAATAAGTCTTCCTATTACCTGAGTCACAGCCAAAGTCTACCATCACAGTGGTTAGAGTGCAGTACTGCAGGCTACTTCTGCTGACTGTCGGCAGTTCAAATCTCACCAGGCACAAGGTTGACTCAGCATTCCATCCTTCCAAGTTGGGTAAAATGAGGACCCAAATTGTTGGGGGCAATAGGCTGACCCTGTAAACCGCTTAGAGAGGACTGTAAGCACTGTAAAGTGGTATATAAGTCTAAGTGCTAGTGCTAGTGCTGTTACGTAACACCTAGAAACATTGGCTGCGATATTGGTAGATGGGTAGTATAGTCTTACTAGTTGCTTAAAATGTAGGAGTTTCCAATTCAACAATTTTTCACCAATTAGTTTGGTCTAATGATTAAGACCCGTTCTAGCCTGACACATAGAACGTAGAACACAGCCCCTATGATTCTATATTCTATTTTCTATATTCTATGTATCAGGCTAGAAACCAAGAAATTATGAATTCTAATCCCACCTTAGACATGAAAGCTGACTAGTGATTTTGAACTGATTATCAGAAGATTGAATTCTAGTCCCACCTTAGACATGAAAGCTAACTAGTGACTTTGAGCTGATTATCAGAAGACTGAATTCTAGTCCCGCCTTCGCAGTGGTGGGTTTCTGCAGGCTCGCACCTACTCGCGAGAGCTGGTTGGTGAAATTTAGAGAACCGGTGAGAGGAGGTTCCACCGGCGTACCTGGAAGTAAATGTGGCCCGCCGCTGCCAGTGACCCAACGGGAAGGAAAGGAAAGGAAGGAAGGAAGGAAAGAAAGGAAAGAAAGAAAGAAGGAAAGAAGAAAGAAAGAAAGAAAGAAAGAAAGAAAGAAAGAAAGAGAGAAAGAGAGAAAGAGAGAAAGAGAGAAAGAAAGAATTTATCATCAAAATTGAGTCCAAAATTTTGGTTGCTAAGCAAAAGCATTGTTAAATGAGTTTCACCACATTTTAAAAGGTGGCCACTCCCACCCTGTCACATGACTTCCAAGCCATGCCCACAAAATAGGCCACACCTACAGAGTAGGTTCTAAAAAATTTGAAACCCACCACTGCACCTTCGGCATGAAAGCCAACTTGGTGACTGTGGGCCAGTCACTCATTCATTCTCACTCACCTCACCTCATAGGGTGGGAAAATAGGATGAAGAGAGGATATTAGATATGTTTGCCCCATAAAAAATAATAAAGACACAACCAAAATAAATACATAAAATAGTTTTAACTTCTATTCCTTCCTCTTCCTCTCCCTGTTTGAAATGTATGGCAAGGCTTTGTCAAAGCATGGACACACAGGCCTCATTAAGCAGTCAACTCCCTCTCTTTATTCTCATCCACCCACCCCAAGCACAGAAGACTGTGTTCTGTTCTTATTGCATCCCACACTTACCCAAAGAGCTTTCAGTCCATTATAGCGATTTAATAAAAAGGTTTTAGTCCAAGCTGCACAGCCTACTAGCCTCATAGCCCAGGCCTTCCTCGTACAAGAAGTTGAAGAGATGCAGGCAGCACAACATTTGAGCCCCTTGGAGTAGGTACACCAGGTCAACATCTGAACATAGTGATCTGTCCATTCAGATATAAGGGAGAGGGTCCTTTTTTTGTTCCTCAAATTGGTCAAACTTTGATTATTAAATGGCAGAACCACAGTTGCTCTGCATGGATGATGCAGGCTAATATTTAGTAAAACAATCAAAGCTAAATTTACAGTAGGGTTACTTTTTATTCATAATGACACAACTGAAGGATTTATTAGCACAGTATTGAGAAAAATACCAAAATAGATCTGAATCTTATTTATTTATGAACATTATTTGTTTCAGCATTTGGATTTTTATGGTAGGACTTGATTGTGATACTAATGAATTCCTGGAAAGAAACAACTTGCCAAAAATAAAATATGAGCTGAGTAACTAATAGGTATCTTTATTAGATAGCATCATTCATTTCTTCAGAAGACTAAAACACTTATGATTTCTAAACCACATTTTTCCTGACCCAGTAGAAGGTTTAAAGCAGCAGTTAGATAAATTACCTCCATGCAACAATTCCCTTTAAATTTGCTTAAGGTTTTATTTGAGAAGCTCTATAACATGCATAATAAATAAAAAATCTGTCAAAGAATTGACATTTTCTAACAGATCTGCCTACTGGAATGTGGAGTTCTCAAACTTTAGGTATCCTTGATTGTCCGTTTTTTCACAATATATGGCTTACTGATAAATCTAAAGTGAACAAACCACAAACTCAAACATTCTTTAACTTTAGTCTCTTGATTGGGATATTGTTTACTTCTTAATTGTTGGTGTGTTGATCTTGGTCTTAATCTCTGCTCATCTGAGTGTTGACTGCTAGTGAGAAGATGTCTTGGTCTTTTCATTTCCTTTTTGGCTTGTGGTTATTTTTTTTGAATGGTATGTAGATGTTGTTTATCTTTATGTGCCTATTGATGGCTGATTCGTCTGTTACCAACTCAGATAAACGGTCAAACAGTAAACAATAGCCTTATCAAGATACTACCAAGAACACTCCCACCAACACTGATAAGGCAAGTCACTAGTATACAGAAAGGAAACAAACCCCCTCTGCCTTCTAGCACTGAAGATGTTACCTAATTTGGTAATGAAACGTCTGCATAAAATCAATCAAGCTCATAGAGCACTAAGGACTCCACAGTTCAGCCCTGATCTACAAATATTCTATTCTATGTTAGATGCTTCAAAACAACTAATTTTATAAAGTCAAGAGCAATGATGCATAGGATATGTTGGTAGAAGAAAATAGCGGGAAAAATACCTCAAGATGTGTGACTGGATGGGTGATACTAAAGATGGAGGTTTAAAAAAGAAGTTGAAAACAGTTCCAATGAGGATAAACTATGGAGAACAACAACAGAAGCCATTATGGTTAAAGAGACATTTTAGCCATGATGGCAGTGAAGATCTGAAATCCAAAGTGACGCATACTGGAAATGGACAAGGTCACAAAGGAAAAGTGTAGATGGATAATCCCAAACTTCAAAGAAATAAAAACTCAGAAGTAATTAAGTTTTACCAATGATGCTAAGAATAGAAGTAAAGGAAGCACTACTGCATGGTGATGCAGTGGTTAGAATGCAGTATTACAGGCTAATTCTGCTGACTGCCAGGATTTCAGTCCCTACCGCTCTAAAGGTTGACTCAGCCTTCCATCCTTCCAAGGTCGGTAAAATGAGGACCCAGATTGTTGGGGGCAATATGCTGCCTCTGTAAACTGCTTGGGAGGGAGCTATAAAGCCGAATGAAGGGATATATAAGCCTAAGTGTTATTGCTGTTGCTATTCTTTCCAGCCTCTTTAATAGCAGACCTTGGGTAAGGGTATACATGGACACTCGTGTACTAAGACCTCACAGTGGGTTGCATATCAGAAGGGGGGGGATCGTGTGATTAGGTAAAAAAAGGGAAGGGGCTTAGAATGGAGCAACCACCAGCATTGCAAGAAATTGTTTAACTGCATGTCAAATTGGAATTTTATTCAGGATCACTTTTTCTGAAGTATTTGGCCCATTTTCCAGCTGAATTTTCTTTTGTTTTCAACTCTCCCCATATCCAATTTGGTTGCATTCTGATCAGTTTTCAATGAATTATCAGACTGGCAGGCAAACACATAGGAAGTTCTGACCCTGTTACACAATGTATTTCCAGCATTCTATTTGGTTGTAAATAGGGGTGTCCTAAGGCAGGGGTCTGCAAGGTTGGCTCTTTTAAGACTGGTGGACTTCAACTCCCAGAGTTCCCCAGCCAGCATAGCTGGCTGGGGAATTCTGGAAGTTGAAGTCCACCAGTCTTAAAAGAGCCGACTTTGCAGACCCCTGTCCTAAGGGAAGGTGGGCAAATGATTAATAGTTATTTTAAAAGTGGGCATGGCTTGTATTTCACAGTTTTGTGACTCTTTGGACTCCACCTGGAGATGTCCCTGGCTAATAAGAATTTTAAAAAGGCTTTGTTAGATAAATTCAGGCTAAAAGGGAAAGGAAAGAATTAGGTAGGCACCTGTTCAATGAAAAAGGCAAAATACTGATAGAAGGGTCCATTGAAATTCATAACATATAATTTTAGGCATGACTCATTGAGCTCAGCGAACCTACTCAAAACATAGCTAAACATCTAGCGTATTTTTCGGAGTAAAAGACGCACCTTTTCCCCCCCCTAAAAGAGGGTGAAAAGTTGGGTGCGCCTTATACACCGAATGTAGCCCCACCCACCCACTGTCCCCCACCCTTTGGCTTGCGCCTCCCAGCAATTTACCTCTTTGCAGCAAACGGGGGTTTGCGGAGGCTTCAATAAGCTATAGCAATCCCTGCAGCCTGTAACAGCTGATGATCAGGAGAAACTGAAAGTGAAGCTGTTTGCTCCATGGTAAATTGCTGGGAGGCAGATTTTTTTCTTCTTCTGCTAATCAGGGTGTTTGCTGCAAGGAGGTAAGTCAATAACTATGCATGCCTATAGAACGTTTTAATTATTAGACTTATTTTTTAATGACTGCTTTATTATTATTCTAGACAACTTAACAAAATGAAGAAGATTTTAAAAATAAATGCTTGGTCTGAAGAGGCCCAGTGCTATTGTTTTAAAAAGTACTATTTTTTAACTAGCAGAGAATAACTATACTTCCAGAAAGCACATCAATTTTAACAGCATCTGTACAAGTAGAGTCTGAAATATAACAAGCGGTGAATATTGTCTGTACTGTTCGTTGCAAGGAGGCAAATTGCTGGGAGGCAGATATTTTTCCCTTGTTTTCCTCCCCAAAATCTAGGTGCGCCTTATACTTCAGAGCGTCTTATACTCCAAAAAATACAGTACTTCAGGAAGATAGACTTATTCTTGTATGTTTCAAAATGTCAGTTGATTTTGTGATTTTGCATGCTCACGAAACATTGCAATGCACCCACTCAACAAAGATGGCAGTTCCATAGTCAGGTCGGACAAGACAGGTGCTGGGGGTAATACCATAGTTTTGAGAAAGCCCAAGTGTTATGAATTCCATAATGCACAAAAATAGCTGTAATGTAAATTTGGAAAGGTTGTTAATTTTTCAGCCACTGTGTCAAAAATTAGTTCACATAGAGATGACATAGCACTTGACTAACTTTGGTTACGGTTTTGTTGTACTGAAATACAGATAATTAAAATCTATTAAACCTCTTTTGCATAAGCCTTGCTATTATTAGGAAGGCATGTTTTCCCATATTATTGCTCTCATAATAAATGCATATTAGATGGAGGCATTGTGAACGTTACTTATTTAGTCAATTTGTGAAGTATGAAACAAAATGAAATGAAGGGTGGGTGGGTGGGTGGGTGGGTGGGAGGGAGGGAGGGAGGAAGGGAGGGAGGAAGGAAGGAAGGAAGGAAGGAAGGAAGGAAGGAAGGAAGGAAGGAAGGAAATTATATCAAAAAAGGCAAAGATGATCCTGTGAATACTGATAAAGAAGCAAGGCTGAATTTTTGAGAAACACCATGCAACAACTGTCATAAAAATGACCTGGAAGAGAAAGGATATTCTGTTATTTGACATGGTTGGAAAAGGAAAAAACACAGAAGAAATTATTAGGGCTTTTGAAAACCAAAAGTTAAAGAGAATGTTAATTTTTGGCATTTGCTTAAAAAAAGGAAGTGTTTCAAATTCACAGTCTAAAAATGGTAAACTGATTGATCCCAAAACATAATTGATTATCCATAATTTGATTTGATTTCACTCTTTATGATGGAAAAGTAATTAATAATGGATCGAAGAATGCAGAGAGATTCTAAATATGGAACAGATTAGTTTTTAATAGACTCAAGAATGGATTTGACAGAAGATAAAGTTGGTGAAAAAAGGAAAATAAGGCCTGTGTAGCAATAAATAGAAAGAGAGATTAATCCATCCAGATTAATGAATGGAAAGTGGATGTAAGGAAAATGGATATGGGAGATGCTTGGAATAAATCATCTTTGCAAATGCCCTAGAAGCCTGTGAGGTTACGCTAATGGAAATATGAAAAAAAGATGCTTTGCGGAATGATGAAGTGAAAGAGTAGATGGAGGAGAAAAATGCATATAGGAGAATAATTACTGCAAAAAATAAGAATGAAACCAAAATATTTTATTGTGTGTGGAAAGAAAAAATATTATAGAATATAATGAAGAAGAGTATGGAACAATAAAGATTATATGAGACATAGTGAAGTTAATGGGAATAACTTCACTCTGTCTTCACTCTTAAAGTGAAGTTAATGGGATCACTGGTCTATGGAACTCCCTGCCAGAAGAAGTGGTGACAGCTGTCAGCCTCGACACCTTTAAGAAAGGATTAGACAAGTTCATGGAGAACAAGGGTATCAATGGCTATCATTATGGATGCCTAAGGACACCCTCCGGGTTGGAGAGATAGGTAGGATATCTCTCAATGCCATTTGCAGGGAATCATAAGCAGGTGAAGACATCTGCTTGGGAATACCCTGAAGCAAATGGGGAGCCACTGTGTGAGACAGAATGCTGGACCGGATGGGCTGTGGGCTGTTCCAGCAAGGCTATTCTTGTGTTCTTATGTTCTTAATAAAAAGTTGCCAGAAAAGCCAGTAACCAATCATGCTTTGAAATAATTCCACTAAACCAAAAAGAAAGTATCTTTGCCTTGTTTAGTGATAACATTCACATATCACGCTACATCAAAAAATAAACACACTTGCATAATGATGTCATCTTGCAGAGTATACTTTTTGTGTGATGACATCAATAAATGGTATTCATCCCCAAAACATCTTCCCTACAATAGACATCCCTAAGTAAAGAAGCACAGAAACCTCACGAGTTTTATTTAACAAAAACAAGACAATCTGTCCTGTTGTTATTAGCATTGTCTGTGATGAGGCAAATAACGAAATCTATTCCAATGAAAACAAAATCCAATTAAGCAAAATATTTATACAACAAAATGAGCCCTGAATAACTCTCTACAATCAGCCTGTCTTGATACAATGGAGTCATGACATTAATTTGTCAAATTTAGGTATCACCCATCTCAATCACAGAGAACTTTTGTGTCAAAATTTAAAACAGGAATAGGTTTCTTCTAGATCAGGGGTGTCCAATCTTGGCAACTTGAAGACTTATGGACTCTAACTCCCAGAATTCCCCAGCCAACATGAGGAATGACTGGCTGGGGAATTCTGGGAGTTGAAGTCCACAAGCCTTAAAGTTGCCAAGGTTGGATACCCCTGTTCAAAATGCTGTTCAACTGCAACTTCCGGCAGCCCATGCCAGCATGAAAGACGTTGGTAGCTGTAAGTTACAGCCCAACAATTTTGGAAAGGCTGTGGCTTCCTGACTCCTGAGCTAAAGGAAATGGTAAGACAATCTGAATAATATATTGCACTGATTCTACTTGAGAATGCACATTAAAACACATTTATAAGCATATTATTGGCAAGTAGTATATAGAGGAAACATCAAGCTTGTCAGGGGGGAAAATAAACAGTGGAACTGAATCTATTTTATTTATTTTTTTGCAGATGACATGGAAGCTATTCCTGTCAAACAGTTTGTGAAGCATATCGGTGAATTGTATGCCAACAACCAACATGGGTTTTCAGAAGATTTTGAGGTGCGTGTTAGAAGCTTTGAGAATGGAGAACTCCTTTTTAGTATTTATATGATTGGTTATGGTTCTATGAATGTCCAATATGTCTACTCTGAAATAAATTCCATGAACTGCAGTGACTTTACATCCAGGTAAGTGGATTTAAGATTGTAACTGTCATGCCAGGACACTTTCTGATTAATAATAATAATAATAATATTTAATTTCTAGACCGCTCCCTCTCCCCAAGGGGACTCGGAGCGGTGCACAGGGAAAATTAAAACAATAAGTATACAAAACAGTTAAAAAACACATTAAACAATAAGACCCTGCGCTAAAATTCCCCAAAACCAATCACTAAAACCCTAAACCCTATAATACTGTGGTAAGAGGCTACCCTAGGCTGGCCAGGCAGAAAAAGTGCGTTTTCAATTTTAGACGGAAGGAACGGAGGTCCGTGGTAGTTCTAATATCGGGGGGGAGGTCGTTCCAGAGGGCAGGGCCCGCCACAGAGAGAGCCCTTCCCCTGGGCGTCGCCCGCTGACAAAGTCTGGTGGACGGCACCCGGAGAAGTCCCTCTCTGTGGGAGCGAATCGGCCGTGAGGAAGTATGAGGCAGAATCCGATCCTGCAGATAGCTAGGTCCCGAGCCATGGAGCGCTTTAAAGATGATGACTAGCACCTTGAAGCGCACCCGATTGGGGAGTGGAAACACTGAAGGAGTCCTTAGTGCTCTCTGAGTTTGGTGGTTTTCTTGCAGATGCTTCATTACTCAAACTAGGTAATATCATCACTGATGCACTGATGATGCTACCTAGTTTGGGTAATGAAACGTCTGTAAGAAAACAAGCAAGCTCACAGGACCCCTCCTTTCAACCCTGAGCTACAAATATTCTCCTTTATTGGAAACACTGAAGCCTGGAAAAAGCAGCAGACTATCAGTAGAGACATCAATAATAATAATAATAATAATAATAATAATAATAATAATAATAATAATAATAATAATAATAATAATAATAATAATAATAATATTTATTTTATATACCGCGTCCTCTCTCCAGGGGGACTCGGAGCGGTGCACAGGGAAAAATTAAAACATTATAAAACATACATAAATACAATAGAATAAAAACGAATTAAATTTAATTGTCCCTGCACTAAAATCCCCATATTAAAACTAGCATTCCCTAACGCCCTATCAAGTGAGCAACAGGAACATAAGTCATACTCCATTCAGCATCAAGGATGAACTGGCGAGGTGGTCAACAGTATATTAAATATCTCGAGGTACAGATAACTAACAATATGAATTAGTCTCTCCACACGTCATCCTTAATGAAACGTGCAAACCAGCGTCTGCATTTCCTGCTTCGGATGAGGAGAGTACATTTTTCTCCTTCTGTCCTGGCCACTTTTTACAGAGGCACGATTGAGAGTGTTTTAACAAACTTCATCACCGTTTGGTTTGGTGGCTGCAGTGCCTCAGATAAAAAGTCCATACAGAGAGTGGTAAGCACAGCCGAGAAGATTATACGAAGCTCACTTCCTGTT
Organism: Rhabdophis nuchalis; assembly: GCA_039707465.1. Taxonomy (NCBI): domain Eukaryota; kingdom Metazoa; phylum Chordata; class Lepidosauria; order Squamata; family Natricidae; genus Rhabdophis; species Rhabdophis nuchalis. Next base: position 49,961,287 of record CM077646.1, read on the forward strand.
ATTCAGGATACCGCTTATAAGCACTTGGAACTCAAAGCATTGTTAGAGACCCCACACACCCACTTCACGGTATCTTTCTGTTGCTCCCCTTTGGGAGGAGGTTTCAAAGTATTTCTAGCAGGACTATCAGATTCTGTAACAGCTATGTTCCCTAGGCCATCCGTCTGATAAACTCGCAAGATTTGTTTTCATTGCCAGATGTATACATCTGACTAGACTGTTACTTCTCTGTGTCATATAATATTTGTAGGCATATGTATAATTTTGCATTTATTTATTTATTTTGTCATGTTTATGTGGTGTATATTGGAGGCGGAGAACCTTTTAGAGCTGTATGCAACAAAATTTCATTTTAATGTATGCCGATTAGTGTACATTTAAAGTGACAATAAAGTTATTCTAAGTCTAAGCCAAGGGAGCGGGCGTCTAGCAATGTTTGCCTCTCAAGAGACAGCCAAAGAAGAAAGTGTTTTGGCTGTGATAGGATCAGAATCATCTTGCAGAGGGCACTTTCTCTTGAAAGAATTTTCAGGAGATTTCAAGATTCAGAGAAATTAATGTCAATGAGGCATCTGTGATGGCATGACATCATACAACTGGTGCTGAAGTTACCATAAAACCTATATAAATAGAATGAATGAATGAATGAATGAATGAATGAATGAATGAATGAATGAATGAATGAATGAATGAATGAACGATCGATCGATCAATCAATCCTGTCCGATAACATGTATGAAACTACAATGTTTGGAAGTTGAGAAAGTTGAAAAAGCTGCATCTCATTCACAGGGGGGGGCGGGACCCTGAAAAGCAGGAATGTGGTAACTGTGATATGGGATTGACCATCAGCATTCGGAACCAAGGCCATGCATGCTGAAGACATCTACAGCTTTGAAACACAAGTGCTTGCTGCAGCTGTGTGTTCATCTGCCTCCATGTGCTCCCTGGGTTTATAAAATCATGTGGCTTAGATAAACACAGCTTCATGCTTAATGACAGTGACAGACTCAGGCTCTAATCAGCAAACACAGTTTTCCCAAAAGCCAGTATTAACCATTCTGAATACTCTCTGTTCCTTTCAGCACAATTGGGCTTTGAAATAGCTGTCAAGAAGGAGGGATCTTTTGAGTTCTCACAGCCAAAAATAGCATGCAGCTGTTGTGTCATCTCTCTCAGGACCAGAGGGAGAAATATGGTTTCAGGGCTCAACATATTTTAATAATCAGGTGTTACAAGGCTGTGATTAAATCATAAAAGGCGGCTACATTTACGCATAAACTACTGTTAACAAAATTGTTGGTTTGATAAGGAGCATTTCCGTGCTCAACCTGGTGCAAAATAAGGCAGCGAGCATTTTCTTCAACCTGGTCCTTTCAGGCATATTCCTGAAGGTTTTTGCTTATTCGCTCAGGTATCGGCTACATTGTCTCATAATTTACACACAGACACACCCCTCCAAATAATAGGGGGGAAGTCCTATTGTGCCACTCATGAGCATTTTGTATTCATGAGGATTGAGGCTGTGCAAGGTGTTAAAAGTGATTTAGTCAAATTGACTCTTGGCTGGATGACTGAACAGGAACATTGAGGTATTTAACAATGTTGATGGTATTCAGGACAAACATTTATCCTCCGGGGAGCAGGAGTTGATAGGACTGATCAAATGCAGGGCCGGCTCCTCAATTATTTATGAATTGAGACCCCAGTCCAATTCATCACAGCTGGTTGTGACACCATTTAATTATTCAAAATAATCAGCTACACATCTGGAAACTTGCATCAGCTGTGTCTGAAATTGCTGCCATTAACGAAAAGGAAGTCAAGTCATTGTGTGCTTTGGACAATGGACATACCCAATACTGAAATACTGTTCAGTATATGTTTATTGACCAATGCTGCCTTTGATTGTTTGCCTGGCTGGATTTTTGCATTGCAAATTCCCACCAAAGGGAAAGTGAGTACATTTTATAATTGAAATTTGAAGCCCCAAGTCTATCGTAATGATAAACTTAAAAGGAATTTGTAAGAAGAATTAAATTGCATGTTTTAAAGTCTTCCCTGTGAAACAAAAGCCAACTCCATACTTCTGTGGTCAATATTGCTGTATTCTACCCTATTTTTCAACAGTGGGGTCACACTGAATATGGTCATATCTTGGGGTGGGGGAAGTGGTAAATTTATATGTTTTTCCTGCAGATATGTTTTAAAATGTTCCATTTCTGTTATCCTTTTTATGTGGCTGAAAATGGTTTTTTTTTCATGAGACATTGATGAGATATCCAAGTATTTTAGATAAATGACAAGTTGTCCATCAAGAAAACCCTGAGGAACACGGAAAGATGAGTTGTGACTTCTAATTATAAGAGAGATTCAACAATGGAACCAGCAGTGGAACCATTTGAATAAAGGCTGGGCGACTATCTATCACAAATGATTACTACATTAAATAGAAAATTGTATAATAATAATAATAATAATAATAAATAATAATAAATTTTAATTTGTAGACCGCTCCCTCTCCCCATAGGGACTCGGAGCGGTGCACAGGGAGGATAAAAACAATAAATATACAAACATATTTAAAAACAGATTAAACGATATTCCTGTGCTAAAAATTCCCCATTAAAATACTAAGATTCCCCATAAATTAATATATTAAAAACCCTATAGAAGAGAGACTACCCTAGGCCGGTCAAGCAGAAAAGATGTGTTTTTAATTTTAGACGGAAGGAGCGGAGGTCCGTGGTCGTTCTAATGTCGGGGGGAAGGTCGTTCCAGAGGGCTGGGCCCGCCACAGAGAGAGCCCTTCCCCTGGGCGTTGCCCGCTGACAGAGTCTAGTGGACGGCACCCGGAGAAGTCCCTCTCTGTGGGAGCGAATCGGCCGTGCGGATGTATAAAGGATCTAATGGGATCCTATGATTTTAAGCCTTCTTTACAGTCCCTTCGAGGTGGGGAGGAACTGCAAATTTTTTCTAAGAAATTAATTTCAGGAGAGTAGAGCATCCAATGGCTCTTCTTAAACTTTATAATCAGTAGAATCAATAAAGGATCCTTTGGTCAGCATATATTAATTGGCCACCAATCTGACGATCTATTCACATTTTTTGTATTTTCTTGTTTCACCAAGTCTCTAGTTCTTCACCACAGAGAAACCTCTATTGAGAGGATTATCAGTGCCACAGACTCTGAATATTGCAGATGAAAATCCTGTAGCATTTCCATCATCATATTATGCAAGTGACTTTATGATGTACTTTTCAATTTAACAGACCATCGGGAATAACAGCCATGTCAATTCCTCAACCAGTCCATTAAATTGAGATTTCTTTATAATTTGAACCTCCATTAAAAAAGGTTTTCATAAATTCAGATTAATAATTTCTCCTGACAAGGAGAATAACAGAATAACAGGACTTGATGACAATAATGTCATCCTACTATAGATATAAATACCACCTATTGATGAAGTTCTTTCTAGCTTCAGTACTTTCATCTAGCAATTCTGATGTTATTTCTCTCCAGATTCAGTTACATTGGCAACTTTCTTTCTATTTAAAATACTTATCAAAGTATCAAATACTTATCAAAATACTTATCTTGTTTCTGAGAAAGATGTCTTTTTCTACCCCAAAAAGTTTATATATTTTAAAATATAGCTTCCTTGTATTTTCATACCTCTCAGTTGGTTAGGTCAATTTTCTTTTAATTTTCAGAAATTAATTTTCAGAAATTAAAAACTTCCGTCAGAAATTAAAAACTCACTCACTTTTTCTGCTTGGCCGGCATAGGTTAGTCTCTACCCAGGGATTAGGGATTGTTAATTTTAAATGGGAATTTTAGTGCAGGGATAGTCAAATTTATTTTGTTTTTATTGTATTTATTGTATTCATGTATATATTTTATGCTGTTTTATTCCTCCCTGTACACCGCTCCGAGTCCCCTAGGGGAGAGGACACGGTTATACAAATAAAATATTCGATATTCGATATATTAGATATTCCTCAGTGAGTCAAAAAGTAGGCTGATAGTTCTTTGTTTCCTCTATAGTGGTAAGCATCCTTGAAAATTGTGTACTGGGAAATAATCTGCTGCTCATTTCACACATCTGCTTAAGTGCTGTCAGAAAAAGAAATGTTGACTTAATAGAGCTTTGGTCTGATATAACAGAGATCTTATCAGTTTAGCTGTTACACTGATAGGTTTGATAAGATTTGATTCTCATTATTTATATTCTGGTCCATGACTGCCAATAAGCATGAGTTGAATTTCTTCTTTGCGGAAGCACGAATATTGACTGCAGAACAGCTTTCCAAATATAAAAATTCAGAGTCCCAGTGTGAATTGTTTGAATAATTCACACATTTCCAGGTGTGTAAACTAAACCACAACTCAAAATTTAATAAAAGTGTATGTCCTGGAAATGATTCCCCCCCCCCCAATTGTTATCAATCTATAGTTTTCTACCAGTAATTTCCCAATTTATTACCTTTAGTTATTTTTACTCATTTAAATAAACTAAACAAGAATAAATGAGTAGTCTCGTATCAGGGAGTACTTCCTCTGTGCTGCAGCATCAATATGAATCCAGTATGATGATTACAAAAACCTGAAGCATCTAAAACGGCCTATTTCTTTCGCCACTATCCTTCTGCCATTAGGCAGACATTTTTTATTCAAGTTGCCCTTTGAAGATTGACTTTAATTGTCAGCTGAGTGTTTATTTTTGTTGTTTTTCATTCGTCTCTGTTTAGATTTTAATTATCATATTGTGTCTGCCTGTATTTCACTCCTAGTTGCACTGAGTCTATCTGGGGTTCAATAGGGAAATATAATAAATAGGGTTTTGATTTGAATGGATATCAAAACCAAAGGTCACAGGCAAAAATGTGGCATGCCTCCATTCTTTTTACAAGGAATATTTCAACGATGCACACTTCTTTCATATCCATTCCCATGTTATCATCTTAACACAAAGCTGCTCATGAATTAAATAATTAAATAAATATATGCCCCTAGTTTCTCATTAGGTGGACCCAGCTAAACACATTTGACCAAAACAGTCTGATTTTAGCTATAGTATACTATAAGAAAATCGATATCCAGAGGAGCATGCCTAAATTTTGTGCTTTGCATTTGTCCAATCTTAAACATTTCTACCAGAATATTTCCTTGAAAGGTTGAATAATAAAAGTACACATTTTTAGATTTGAAAAGTCCTTGAGATTTTTTTCCAGTTTACGGTCTTCTAAGTGTTTTTTGTAAAACCAGCCATTCCTTTGTGCAAATCAGTCATCATCATGTTCTTCCTTCATTCCGGTGTCCGATATCTATTCCCAGGCCACCTACTCTATTAGCCCAATATGAGCCAGCTGAGACTTCAGCTGAATTAAGAGAGCCATTACCTCTAAACATTGCAAAGGTTAATTAAAGTTCCTGACCTTGGAACGGTCTTGCAGAAAAATAATAGACACTGGTAATTTTTCTGAACATTATATAACATTGTAGTGCTTCCATGGCACATATTTAATGTTGTTCCCAAGTTGAATTGAGTTATTTTTTAAAGGAATTTTAAATCCTCAGTGGTTTGGATCAAATTGCTTCTATAGGCTGTTTTATAATAAAACTACTTTTATGTCTACAGTAGATCAACCAAAAAGGAACTTGAAAATCATGAACAGGATTATTTATTTTGCTGTATAAAATGTTGTGCACACTGATATTGTTCTACATAAATAATAATGACAATAACAAATTACATGCCGCTTTTGTAGTTTATTCCTTTTTTTAATATAAAATGTGACATAGGAATTCATGGTGAAGAGTAAAAATTGAATTGTGGAAGCAGTTCTTTCGTTTAAGTAGAAGTAATTGCTTCTGTATTTTCTGTATTTTCTATTATTGAGTTTAATTGGATTATTAAAGATGGAAGTGTTGAGAATAAAATACTATTCCCTTTTCTCTTTTTCTCATTTAACATAATAAAGACTAGAACCAACTTATATGGATTTTACAACATAGGGGAGAGAGGGGGTGGTAGCTATAAATGGGTGTCTGTTTTAGTCAGTCTAGAAATAGAGGGTTTTGAATGCATCATAAATGTAGCCTCTGTATATAATTATATATTTTACTATTATTCAATTATTCATGACATTGTCCATGGCCAAAGATGTACACTGCAAATGACCTATACAAAATATATAGGATATAATGTCTATATTCTCTTCTCTCCAGCCCTAATGAAAATTCTGTTCCCCAAATGCTCAGTCTAAATTGATACTAATTAAAATATTTTGCCTCCAATCTGATGGGGAAAATTACATAATAGAATTAGTCCAGCCTCCTCTTATTTGTCTGTGTTGGAATGAGAATAGAAGGGTTTTTATTCCTTCTGAAAAAGGAAGAAAATAATTGGCCTTTCTCCACTACTATAATGCTGGAAAGGGAAAGGGAAGGGAAGGAAAGGAAAGGAAAGGAAAGGAAAGGAAAGGAAAGGAAAGGAAAGGAAAGATAGATGGGGGCATATGACAAAAGGCAGGGAGCTTAGATTGGAGAGTCTGGCAATATTCCAAATCACTGCAAAACTGCATTGTCCATAGAAATGCATTAAGGAATCTCTTTCATTGCACCTCCTAATTTGATCTAGTTCACAATCTGTATTTTGCGAGGATTGCCTCCCACACCAAATTTAATGCAATTCTGTTCAGTTTTAGGAGAGTTATATGGGTGGATGTTCAAAGTTCTAAGACCCTTTCAGAATTGCTTTCCAATATTCTGTTTGTTTAGAAAGAATGGCAGGGGAAGGAAATCATCCAGATCACAGCGTCTGGAATTCTTTTTAACTCCTTTATCAGAAGTAGTCACTGAGGCATCTGTATTTTCTTAAGTGTAACAAAAGAATACGTTGTATCCAAGTGTAAATGTCTTTCTGCTTTTGCTTTCTATTGTATCTGACCACTTTTGTGTGTTCCATACACTCCAGGGAATTTTAAACAGAGAACTTGACAATATTCTAAGTTAATGCCTAACTATCTCTCCTATAGAAATGTTTCTGGATCTTTTTTTTCTTCCACAGTCCCTGGCCCAATTTGGCCAGTTTTTAAACTCAGCGTGTCTTTTTAGTTGTCTTCTTACCACACAACCAAACTTGGTCATATTGTAAGTGTCATCCTGCTGATGGGCAGACCAATAGATGAACAGAGTCCTAATCCTGCAGCCATAATTTCTTTCCCATATTCCATTGGGTTAGAAAGAGTGAAGATAGGTGAATTATTTGCACTCGAGGGGCAGCAGTGAGCTCTGACTTGCAAGGCAGTCCTTTCTGACATTTTTATATAATCCTGAACTCCATTTTAAGGTGGATATTATTAACATTTCTCTTGGCAATTCCTTCTGGCAATAAACTCTGGTTTTTCTTTGCAGCAGCTGTGCTGTACTAATGACTTCCCTTATTTTGAAGTTTTGGTACTTATAAAGATTAAGATATCTGTAGGCATCTTTGTAACCTGCAGAGGAAAGAGGGTACCAGATGGCCCTCATAATACCCCACAGTTGTAACACAGAAATGTAACTCAGCATAACCTATTAAACCAATAACTGTCATACATGTAGGTATTCATGTGAGCGGTCCTGTTTGTTAACCATCACACTTCTCTTGCTAACTGTAGGCATGTGCATGCCACACTCCTCCCCTAGATGACCAAATTCATATCATTTTTAAAATGTTATTAAGTTTATTTGCTGCCCATTTCCCATTTTAAATTATAGGATTACACTTAGCCTGTGTCTGAGGGAAATCCTAGTCTACAATGGATAAGGGAATCGGTATTCACACATTTGATGGGAACAGATTCTTTCAGGATATGCAGGAAAAAAATTCCCTTGGTAGCAATGAAAGATACTATTTTACAAAATTAAACATAGCAATACAAATTTTCACAGTACACACATGCATACTCCATGCAAAATCAATCAAAAGAATGGGAACCATTGCATCTGAACATAAAATAAAGCACTTGGATACAGGAGGGAAAATGATAGGCACAAGATAGGCGGATGGATAAAGAGACCCTTCCTTTCTCTTTGGATGGAATTAGTGTCCCAGTTTGCATAATCTGCAGTTTTAAGCATATTTCTGTTGTGACCTCACAGCTAAGGATCCCAAAGTCATCTTAGACTCTTCATCCAAAAATTTTAAGATGTGTAAGATTTCCTTGAATATGTCATGTCACTAATGAAATCCTTTCGTGCCATCTTTGTCCCTGTACCATAGTGATTTTCAGACTTAATTAATTATTAATTAATTGTGCTAATTAATTATTACTAGGACTAAAAGCAAAATGCTGTGACGAGATTGAAGAAATGATGTATTTGAAGCTTGACAAAAGATGACTGAGATATGTTCTGCAAAGGGCATCACAGAGAAAGAGATTGCAGATTGCAGAATACAGAATATTATATTTAAATGATAGGAAAGCAAATTACAATTGAATGATAGAAAGCAACTTCCTAACAGCGGCAGCATTATAATAGGGGAACTAATTAGTCAGGTTATGGGCTCCCTTACTTTGGACGTATTCAAACAAAGGTCAGCTGTCTGCTTAAAATGCTGTAATTTAGATTCTGATTCTGAGCAACCCAAGTAATTGGATTCAGAGACCAAAGTGACTCCTTCCAACTATATGATTGTATCAAAGCACTGTCTCTTGTGAGAAAGTTGTATAACTGTGTGAATGCACAATGAGTACTGAAATCTGTGTATTCACAAATAAACAACAAGCTGTCTTTCTTCATGGTCTTTGTAACATTGGGCAGGAAATCTTATAATAGAATGGAGGACAATACCATTTTGTCAAAGGAAGTATCCTCTTTGAGTCTGTTGCGTTTCATGAACACTGAACAGTTTGGTGCACACTGTGTCTTGGCAAGGTGTAGTTCAGTTGTGACAGCGACCTGGGTTATTATCAAGAAAGGAATTCTAAAATTGCCCTCCACTAAAGGAAGACTCTTAACCATGGCTGCTAAGTCTCCAGAGAATCACTAGGCTGCAACAGGTTTTGTTAATATGGATTTTAACAAAAGAAAAAATAGATGGAGTGCTTAGTGATCAACACTGGGCAGGGAGTGTAATGGAATATATGAACAAGTGTATAAACACTTGTGAGAAGATATTAGAGATGTGTTGTAAATATGAAGAAGTAAATGATAGATTATTAGATAGATTAGATTGAGCGGGAGGGAGCGAGATCTATCGATGGATGGATGGATGGATAAGTGGTGAAACATACACACATATATTTTAATATGCAATGTAGATGAAATCTGAATGATTTGGAACAAATATTAGATTGCATGCAGAAGAATGAATCTCAATTGTACTGTAGTAAGTACAATTCCTTTGATAGAAGGAATTCAGTGAGTGAGTGTGCAGGTAAATGTGATAGCTTGATAAAGTATTTCCTACAGACATAAAAATGGCTGCAGAATGTTCAAGATAGGCACATCTAGTAGAAAGCTAGTGGATAATATGTGTGCTGTTGCAAGTAATTAATATCAATCAAAAGAAACAAAAACAGCTGTGTGGAAGAGTATGTATTTGTTATATGGAAATTGGTTACCTAAGAACAGTGTTTTACAAGAGAATGGATTATATAAACAGGAACAAAAGAACTGTGGGTAATAAGACAAATGCAAGAGTCAAAATGATTGGGTACGCAATAAATGTAGATTTAATGAAAACAAAAGATATCAATACAAAAGATGTTCACTGAGGTAATTTGGCCATATAGAGAGAATAAACGAGAATGTAATTATCAGAGTTGAGAGAATGAGGAAAGACAAGGTGCAGTAGGAGATTCTCAGAAAGTGAAAGGTACAGTTAAAAGAACCAAAAGTGGTGTATGAAACAGTACATGGTTATAGTGAAAACAAGAATGGATTGTAAAGATTAAACAATGTGGATTGGTATAATGTGTCATATTGGTATAAAGTAGATCTACTTTTCCTTTGTTCTCTATTTTAATTTTTCATTGCTACTACGTACTATTTTCCTTTTTATAACCTTAACACAAAAGGGCTATAAGTATTGTGATGAGTAATACTGTATATATACATATTTTCTATGCAAACATTTGGTCTTTTTTTTAACCCTATTGAATTGATATTACAGTATATCTCTATCTATCTATCTATCTATCTATCTATCTATCTATCTATCTATCTATCTATCTATCTATCTATCTATCTATCTATCTATCTATCTATCTATCTATCTGAGTCACAACACCCTGTTAAGCCCCAATTAAGGGAGGAAGCATACTGCTTTCCTTTTCTGCCTTTCACTAGAGACCATCTAGACAGAAAGCTATGAGTTCCGTTGTGTACTTTTTTATATGATCAGCTCAAAATCCTAACACACACACACACACACACACACACACACATTAGATACAAATCTGGTTCAATCCATCTTTTTATTTCATACTGTCTTGCACTGTTTCCTATTGGCTCTGTACAACTGATTAGCCACAAAAAAAGGCCTATAGTTACCATGAACCCCTTTCTGGGTGTTGTTATGAGAGAAATAGTTACAGCTATGCCCGGGATTTTGCACTAGACTGAATTTTAATCACTGTAGATTTCATCAGCTACTTGGAAGTAGAAAATATTTTTCACAGAACTTGCTGGAATATGTTTACATTGTATTTTGCTGAAAGGATACTCATGGGGAAAAATCAATTATCTCCCAGCATTTCAATATGTTCTGAATGAGCTGTTTGCAAAATGTTTGGCACTTATCTGCCCTTTCAATTTGTTTTCTTAACAGGAAGTGCAGCGTTGTACATCCGACATGAACATCACCGCTGAACATTCCAATCACCCCGACAACAAGCACAAAAACAGATACATCAACATTTTAGCATGTGAGTAATAACGGCCTTCAGAGCAGTTGTAAATAACAATAACTGTGTGTCTTGTAATGACGCCCCAATTTATCAGTATACTTATTTTTTGTACGATTAAGTCAGTTTTGAGTCTTGATGATGGCCTGAAATAGTTCTTGCAGTTTTCTTGGTAAGATTTTTGGAAGTTGCTGGGCATTGCATCCTTCCTAGGGCTGAAAGAGAGTGACCGGTCCAATGTCACCAAGTTGGCTTCATGCATAAGACTACAATTTCAGTCTCCCAGTTTTTAAGTTGGTGCTTTAATCATTGCACCAAACCGGCTTTCTATCAGTATAATTACAATAAAATAAAATAATAAAATTTCAACAAATGGATAATATCCTTCTTTCAGGACTGTTTTCTGAGATAGAAAATGACAATCTTTTGACATTAAAAATATATAAATTTTGTTTAGAAGAGTGACTCGAAGAAATTCGCAGCTCAGTGTTCTCGATTATTTTTTTCCCAATGTGATACTAATTTCCAAAAAGTCTGTAATAGAGTGGAGATTCATTAAAAGGATAGGATTCAATACTGATAAGTAGAATTATACTCACATGTTCCTTTCCTCTGTACACATTGTTATTATTTTTAAATTGCAGTAAACCAATCTCCAGGGAGATATTCATTTTTCCTGCCATGATTTGAAATAAATATCAGTTTTGAACGACAGCATTGCCAAAATTCTGATGCAGTCTCATAAAAGTCATTTCCCTCATGTCTGCCTCTGAAAATTTCCAATTTTCCAGAACTGAAATTTCCCCTTTCTATGACTTCTGTTAACAGAAGCTTAATTGGATCTCACCAAATTATTTACCTGATCGTCTTTGGCATTCCATTGCACCCCAAATTGATTAATAGCTTTGATATTAACAGATATTCCAAGAAAACAGTCAACACACTTTGATCAGCAACTGAGAAAATGCTTGCTATTTGCCGAACAACTTATTTTTAAATCAATCCAATTCCTCGGTAACATTTACTGACACAAGAGAGAATTGGCTTTTCAGTTCTTTCCTTAGTCAATCGTCTACGAAAAAAGAAAAACATGTCAGGCTTACTTTCTTAAATGTGTATTTTCCTTGTTCTTTTCTGCAGACGATCATAGTCGAGTGAAACTAAGACCTTTACCAGGAAAAGATTCAAAGCACAGCGACTACATTAATGCCAATTATGTTGATGTGAGTTGTTTTGTTACTTCCTCAGCTCTCTTGAGATATCTTGTCCCTCAGAAGAAACAGCAACTCCTAATGCATGCAGAACTTTTCATTTTTCAATTTCAACTCCAAACTCCTCAAACGTTCAGTAGAAAAGAGCTCTGCTCCAGAGAGGTATACATTATTAATATGATTGCTATTGCAGATACTTTTATCTTACATACTATTATGATTTCCTTTGAAGGGTTACAACAAAGCGAAAGCCTACATTGCCACCCAGGGCCCTTTAAAGTCAACATTTGAAGATTTTTGGAGAATGATTTGGGAGCAAAATACTGGAATTATCATCATGATTACAAATCTTGTGGAAAAAGGAAGAGTAAGCGGAATCGCCTGCATTTATTACCATAGCATTTTTCTCAGTTCTATGAAAATTCTGTGAGATGTGTGATCTTTTTTTGTTTTGCTAAGGAGTTGTATTGGTTTCATTGTAACATAAACTGTAATAATAAATCGCTACCGTGTTTCCCCAAAAATAAGACAGGATCTTATTTTCTTTTGACCCCCGAAATAAGCACTTGGCCTTATTTTTGGGGAAGTCTTATTATTTTTGAGGTGCAGGAAGCAACAAGCGTGATCACCTCATGGCTGCTGCTGTGTTGATATATTTTCATGGAGGGCTGATTTTCAGGGGAGGGCTGATTTTAGCACATGTGCTCAAAAGCCCGATTGGTCTTATTATCCAGGGAAGTCATGCTATGGGTAACCTATAACCGACACAACATGAAAGTAATTTATTTCCTGCATAATACAGTATGTATATAAATAAAAATTTAAAATAGTTTGTGCAAAATCGCTAATCTCAGAAAGTACTGCACCAAATTTTTATACAATGTTGCTAAGAAAGGGAGTAACAATCATACATACATTTTGGGTGGCTGCCACATCTGTGTCATGTGTAAGCAGCGCAAATGAAAAGGTACGCACTTCTCAGTTATTTTTTTCCCTTAAGCTCCTCCCACCCAGCTGCTTCTTATGATGCGTCACGCACATGCCCCTCACATTTCCAACAGTTGCTTCTTCAGCAACCAAAGTTCCCTCACACATAGAGAGACAGGGGGAAAAATACAGTAGGTAGGTAGGTAGAGGGAGACAGGAAGAAATACAGTAGGTAAGTAGGTTGGGGGTTATATGGTGGTTGTGTGTACATGTTTGTGTGTGCAAGTGTAGATCTACACACAGATTGGTTGGCCATTTAACCAGACTGGGCCACAGCAATGTGTGGCCCGGAACGGCTAGTTTAATTAATATAACTAACACCATTTGCTAGGAGTTCCTAGGCAGACCAGCAGAGAAGGGGAGAGGAGAGGGTTCCATGCAAGGGTCGGGCATGTGTGCTCACGCATGCAACTCCTTGGAGCTACACATGCAAGCATGCACGACTGCCACTCACACATATGGAGCTGTGCACACAAGCATGAGTGTCTGCCAGGTGTGCAAATGGAACTGCGCACACACACTCACTCACCCGCCACTTGCATGACTGGTTCCAAACTGGCTGCGGTCCAGTAGTGGGCTGCAGCCCAGGGGTCGGGGATCTCTGTCTAAAAAGAACAATGGGACAAAGAAATAAGGTTCACTAGCTAACATTGACTGAACTGGGTTGCTGCTAGAAAAATATGTTTAAAAAACCACTTCCAAAATTTTTGTATCTCATGAAAAATAAGACCTAGAGAACTAAGTTTGAAATTGGTACATTCCAGTTCCATTCCAGACATTTTTATATATACGCTATCATTCCATAAAAATTATAATCAAAACAATTCA